>JAJEJO010005077.1:0-15514 GCA_020662805.1 Glaucomys volans | reverse complement strand
CTTCAGCTGGAGTGATCAGAGAAGGCCTTTGAGCTGAGGATAGCAGCATGAGGAGCCAGGCATTAGAAAAGGTGATAACAACGTTAATAGCAAATGCACTGAACCTAGGAGGGTCCAGGTGACTGGAGAGTGTGTTGTGGCTGAAGACCACAGAGGGATGAAATCTTGGAGGGTAGAAAAATGAAGAGCTTGAATTTTGTCTTGAATGAGGCATAGTCATTGGATGATTTTAAGGTGAGGGGTTGACAGGGTTTGTTTTAATGTTAAGAGGATTCCCTGAGCTACTCTGAGAGGAGATGGAGGGTGGCAAGGACAGGAGCTGGCAGAACAGTCAAGAGGCTCCTACAGTGATCCAGGGGATTAGGGGACAGCTGAGGCAGTAGAAAGGAAGAGAAGTAGATTGTGGCTCTTTTGGAGATAAAAGTGATGGTACTCACAGGACTTGGTTGGCGGAGGGAAGTGGCTGAGACAAAAGAACTCCAGAGGACTCTGAGGTACTTCTTGGGTAGAACTGAAGCAGCTACAGGGGAGGAAGCAGATAAAAGACCCCTAACAACTCACTGTGAGCACAAAGGGCCAGGTAGGGTGCCAGAGGTGACCAATCAGGAGAAGACCAGCTGACCCTGACGTCCACCTTGGCCCCCCTTTCCTGGGCAGGACCCCCAGTCCCTTTCCCCCTGTATAAAAACTCTGAGCAGCCAAAGCCATGTGGGACTTCTTCTGGCTCTCCCACCCCCCACTTTCACCCCAGAGGGCTGAGATCTTGCCCGGGAGCGCAATCTCTAATAAAGCCTATCACTTTCATCTGGCTCTGGTTTGGCCATTCACTGGCATCATTTATATTTCTGTTGTGCCTCGTGGCTCAGGATCCCCAAGAAGACCACCAGAGACCATGGTCAATGCAAGCAACAAAGAGTCATTTATTAGCAAGCCCGAGCTTGGTCCTCTGCACACTCGGTAACCGGTGATGCTAAGAGCCCGTGAGCTCAAATTTAGCAGGGTTTTTATAATAAAATACTAAACAGGTTAAGGGGGGTTTACAGTGCTCTTTTTGATTGGTTCACATGAAAAATCACATACGAAGCATTTCATTCTAAGTTTTGGGTCAGACTGCTAAGGGAAGGGTGGTTGGCCACCCGGCTTCTATAAGATAGTCAAAATAAGAAGCGGGAACATTCTGTAGTTTTTCTAAAAGCAGAGGGCAATTTGGGAAGGACTTATGTTTACATAAATGTTTGCATTTTTCAGCTTACATTCACATTTCCCCCTTTCTTATTTACATTTTGAGAGCCAATCTTGGGTCTCTAAGATTCTAATTCCTGCTGTTCAAGGCTGATGGGCTGGTATTGGGCTCTTAGCACCATCAGCTGTACTGTATTTATTCTATCTTTAACAAAAGTAACTAACTTATTAATCATGCAAGGTCCTATAATTAGAGCTAGTAACAATAATACTAGGGGTCCTATTTAAGTGGATATTAGAGTAGTTAGCCAGGGGGAAAAGTTAAACCAGGATTCAAACCAGCCCTGTTTAGACGCGTATTCTTTCTTCTGTTTTTCCAATCCCTCTCTTACTTTAGCCATGTTGTCTCTTACTATTCCAGAATGATCTACATAGAAACAACATTCTTCTCCCAGGGCAGCACATTGTCCCCCTTTCTGAAGGAATACTAAATCTAATCTCGCCTATTTTGTAAGACTACCTCTGAAAGGGATGTTAGAGACTCCTGAAGGTGGGAAATGGAATCTTCCATTCCTTTGAATCCTCATCAATTGCCTGTCGGAGCTCATCATAATAGCCTTGCTGTCTTGCTAGGGAGGCTACTCCTGTTCCTAATCCTCCCAAACTGGCTCCTAGTAAAAGGCCCCTAGTGATAACTGACACAGGCTCTCTTTTTAGTCTAAGAACTCAGGCTTCTTCAGGGTGGGGCAGCTTTTTATTAGTTTTCTGCCAGAGGTCAAAGAATTCTATATCTGAATGATAAATGATGGTGGGCACTAAATGGACTAACACACATGTGCCGTTTAGACTCTGTAGAACTGTTAGGTGAACACAGGGGGTTAGCTCCGCTTTGGTGCAAGCCCACCAAGCATCAGCAGGAGGTATTAAATATCTGCCCTGAGTACTTTCTGGCTTCTGGGTGGTGTTGCATAGGGGAACCAATTTCTTATTATCACTGTCAGAGCTGTAGCAGACTCCAGCCCCGGTTACCTTGGTTAGGGTAAGTCTGACCTTGGATTTCCATCTGCAGGAACCTGCCTGGTCTGAGACAGTTACAACCCCAATGGTTTCGACTCCTTCATAATAGGGGGGCATAACATCATAGCAAAGCCAACAAGAATCAGTTTTGTTTGGAAGAGTATGGTTGAGGACACGGAAGGATTTCTGCATTAGTTCTACAAGAGGCTTTTCCCACTGGGGAAAGTAAGCAGGTGTTCTAGGGGGAAGAACTTTAGTGATCCTCAGGGGTGTGGGGGTACGTTTGGTAGGAGTGGGCGGGAGGGTCGGCATGATGGCTGGGTTTAGTACCAGGTTGGGGCCTATTGCCATCGTGGTGGTTGAAGTGACCACCAACCTTAGCCTGAATATGAGCCCAGGGTCTGTCCCGCTGACATATAGACTTAAACCCCCCCAGCTTTTACCCCTGGTCCAGTCAGTGAATTTTTTCCCTGCCTCAGTAAACTTAATTATTAGGGGGTTACATTGGAAATTTTTGCATGATCCAGTTAGGATTTGGTTACAGTCTTTAGTTTCCCCTTGTTTAGTAATTTTTCTGGTAACAGTGATAAGGTCCCAACTCGAGGTGGGTCTCCAATTAGCCTGACCAGTGGTGTCACATCCCCATGCTCTACAATAGAAATCAGCCTCCCTGCCATACCGTTTTTCTTCCGAGCGGGATCTCCTTTCTCTTGGACACACATAAAAGGATTGCCTCCGTAGGTAGTATCTCGTCATTGGGGTGCCGCAACCCCCCCACTGTGAAAACCCTAATGCCCCATCTGGGCCATACACCCGACAGTGGCTAGTTTTTGGGGCTCATGATGTTCGTCCTCCACATTCTGGGGGCCTCGTAGGGTTGCAATGATCATATATATCCCAGGTCCCAATGGCTAATATACATAGGTCTACAGTTAGTTCCGGCCACCAAGTTCCCTTTGGGGCTTCTTTGGTAGCCAAGGGGATGGAGTTGCCCCATTTTGGGATGAGCTCCCAGGTTAATCAGTAGGGCTTATGGGGGTTGGGACTTCCTTTAGCCAAAAACCAGCTGCCTCTTATACAATAGAACAAGGGTAAGAACATAATCATAGTTTGTGGCGACGAAGCTTGATCTTTGTTGGGTTTTCCTTGGATCTGTCCACTCGCCACTAGAATCGTCCAGGGCAGGAAGCATGATGTCAGGAAAGGGGGCAGCCGATTTAACGTGGATATGATGAATCCAGGAGGAGATGCCACCAACCTTGAGAGCGGTGGGCATAGTCAAGATGACCATGTATGGGCCCTTCCACCGTGGTTCTAGGTTGTTCTGTCAGTGTCGCTTCACTAATACCCAGTCGCCCAGGCGGAAGTTATGTGGAATGGGGGGTGGTCCTGACTCATATAGGTCTTTGAGCTTTGGCCAGACCCCTTCGTGGGCCCTCTGCAGGGCCTGGAGGGAAAACAGGAGTTCAAGATCATTTGTTTCCTCCTTTTTTAAGAGCCGTTCGGCTAGGTCAGGGATTATTGGGGGTGGGGCTCCAAACATAATTTCATAGGGAGTGAGCCCCATTTTGTAGGGGGAATTGCATACCCTATAAAGGGCATAGGGAAGGAGGGTTACCCAGTTACCACGTCTCCATGGTTAATTTAGTTAAGGTCTCTTTTAAGGTTCTGTTCATTCTTTCTACCTGTCTTGAGCTCTGGGGTTGGTATGCACAATGTAATTTCCAATCTTCCCCAAGTACCAAAGCCAGCCCCTGACTTACCTGGGAAGTAAAAGCTGACCCGTTGTCCGACCCTATCAAAACAGGAAATCCATACCTTGTCAGGAGGTCTTCTAAAATCTTTTTGGCCACCACTTGTGTTGTTTCTCGTTTGGTGCGAAATGCCTCAACCCAGCCTGAGAAAGTATCTACAAAAACTAATAAGTATTTATACCCATATTTTCCAGGTTTTACCTCAGTGAAATCAATTTCCCAATATGCTCCCGGCCTGTTCCCCCTCAGTCTGTTTCCTGATTCCCACTTACTATGTCCTGCATTTGTCAACTTAAATACCTTGCAATTTTTGACGATCTGTTCTATCTTATCTTGTACACCTTTAATTCTGATTCCTGTCTGCCACGTTAAGTCCTGTAATTTTCTTGTCCCCATGTGGGTGTTCTGGTGGCGCCTGCCTAACACCTTCCGTCCCAATTGTTCTGAAAGAATTATGTGGCATCTGGAGTCTCTCCACCACCCATCTAAGTATTGGGCCATGGGCTGTTGGCAGATCCACAACAAGTCTTCCTCCATAAAGGTTGGATCCTTTGGGAAGGTTCGTGGGCCAGGGTCCAGGAATTGAGCAACCATAATTGAGTCTCTCTGAAGTGCTATTTTTCCTGCTGTCTTATCGGCCAGGTTGTTGCCCCTGGATATTGGATCAGCTGGTTTTTGGTGTCCAGGGCAATGGACGATGGCCAATTTCTTAGGCAGCCAGAGGGCGTCTATCAATTTCTTCTGTTTTTAATGGATTTTCCTTCTGCGGTCAACATTCCCCTTTCTCTATATATAGCCCTGTGAATGTGGGCAGTTGCAAAAGCATGATGGCTGTCTGTGTACATAGTTAGCTTTTTGCCTTCTCCCAGTGTTAGAGCCTTAGTCATAGCTATTAGTTCTGCTTTTTGGGCTTCTTTCTCCTCTCTATTTTCTTCTCTCTATCTTCTTCTTCTTCTTCCTCTTCTTCCCCCCCCCATCTCTCTCTCTCTCATCTCTCAGTTGACCAAACACAGAACTTTCACGTGACGCAAGCATGGGCAAGCATAGACAAAGGCTTAAAGCATGAACCGGACACACGTGTGGCCAGTTTACAATCAACCGATAAGAATAACTTTCACAAAGATACACCTGTTTACTCCGTGGCAACAGCAAAACTGGCATATCACCAGGTGCCATCATAAGAGACCATAGGGAGTGTCTGGACCACCCCAACAGCTCCCCCTTTTTTCTTTTATAAAAGAATGGCAGGGACCGTGCCTTTCTTAGGTTGAGTGGTCAATACTTGTTCTTACCCATCCTCAAAGAATGCATAGCTTGATGCACCTTCTGTCTTAGGTTGATACAAGATCACCACTTCATTACCCATCTTTGATTACCGGTCCAGTATACTAAGCCATGTAGTAGGGGAGCTGCCCGACTCTACGGCAGACAAGGCCTGATGAACGGCTTGTCAATCTATTATTTGAGCCTTACGTAAGGCAATTACCCAACGGAGCAAAAACAATATGCTATTATCAAGAGAAGCAGCATTGCAAATAATCCAAACCACTGTTTTCCAAAAGTTAGAAAAGATTGGAACATTTTAAACATCTGTCCGGCCGAAAGAGGCTGTGCTTTAGTAGCATTGATAGTCAATATTTGAAAAGTTAGAGTATATGGCAGACATGATGCAGAGTCCTGGTAAAGCTTGGATACAACTGGAGAAGACCAATTGTCCTAAGATGTCCACTTGATCTTGTAATAAATCGATGCGTTGGTTTAACATACAGATGTTCATTGATGCCAGACCGAGCACTCAAAGCCCAAGCAGTAGCGGAAGTCACACTGTTCAAAGCTTGAGCTGCAGGAATAGACAGAGCAAGGGTGGCCCCAGCAGCAGCAGCTGCTGCAGCTGAGACCAAAATGGCAGCTATGATGGCCGCTGTGATCCCAAAGTCACGTCTGGTCCTGATGAATACACTTAGGTCTCCCGTATTTACGTGTACAGGCGTGGGGATGTAGGTAGGGACACGAAGGAGAACAGCTCCAGTATGTTTTGTACCATTCCAGCAGGTAGACATTACACAAGAACCAGATACAGAACAATTGAGGGAAATATTGGTTACATTTGTCTGATTAAATAGTAGGAAAAGGAATGGGGGGTAGACACGCACGGGTGCAGGCCTAAAGGTAATATTGACGTTACAGGTGTTAATAGTAACATTAGATTCAAATGTTCCTCCCCCATAAGAATAACTACAGTTTTTTATACTCCCACCATTAATCATGGCCAGAGCACTAATTTGAGTACAGGTAGTTTTGCGATTACATAACAGCCATATATCAGATGGATTAGCTACAGACGACATGAGAGGATTTTGAAAAGAAGAGTTAAGTCCCTTCATACTACTATTCTCATAGGTAGCAAATTTTGGAGAGAAGGTAAAGCTGTGGTTGGGAATAACAAAGACAGCGGATAAGCTGCTTTGACAACCTGTGGGAGAAGGCGGCCAAACCAATTCTGATTTGCAGCGTGGGAAAACATTAAGTTGTAATGGGACAGAATCATTATTTTGGGGGAACATAGGAGGCATAGTGCCCTGTGTCACAACAGTAATATTCCTATCCTTATCAAAAATTCCTAAGGTCTGATTCCCTAGCAAAAAGCAAGGGGGTTCGGAACCAGAAGAAAAACCGCAACTATTGTAAAAGCATAAACTGCTTGGTAAGAGTAGTTGTGAGAAATTGTTAGACTCTTCAGAAGGATCAAAAGGCAAGATAGGTAAACCCGTAGTTCTGTTAGTGGAAAATATAAAAAGAAGCATGGAAAACTCATTTGATAGGGGCATAGGGTAAGGCCATGCCCGTACTATAGCCCAGAGGTTAGTTTCTTCTGTTGTCCATCCCGGCACTGGGTTGCTCAGTCCCTGACTTAGTTGGAGCAGGTGCAAGAACAGGATCATCATCTTTAATCTTGTCTCCTTGGGGAGATGGAACAAGACAGGTGAGCCTCTCTGGGACCCAAATCGGTGCTTGTGGATCCTGTGGAAATACACAAACAGACCCCCGGACCCAATGCAAAACGGGGTCCGGACCCCTCCAGCACCCTGTAAGAATGTCCTTCCATAGTACATAATGTTTAGGGGCCTGATTAGGAGAACTGTGATGGTCAGCAGGTGAGCGTCCGTCATTATCCAAATTTAAAAAATTTAAAATAAAAAGGATAAGGTTTAGTTTATCTTTGGGGGATCTAAAGGATACCCCTATTCCCCCTTTTTGTTTTTGTATATAGTTTTTTAAGGTAAGATGAGTCCTATTATTCCTTGACCTTGGGGATTATAAGGAATACCAGTAATTAATTGTATATCAAATGTTTTAGCAAAGTGATGGAAACTTTTAGATGTTTAAGCCGGTTCATTATCTGTTTTTATAATTTTAGGAATGCCCCAAAAGGCAAAGGCTTGGAGGCAATGTTGAATAACATTTTTAACCTTTTCTCCAGTATGTAAGGATGCCATAAGGATGCCAGAGCAAGTATCAACAGAAACATGAGCATATTTAAGGTTACCAAATCCTGGGATATGAGTAACATCCATTTGCCATATGTGATTGGGTAGGAGGCCACGAGGGTTTACTCCAAACGATTGTACAGGGATATGTGAGGCACATTGTTGGCAAGACTTAACTATTTGTCGAGCAAGAATTTTGGGAATATGAAATTTTCTATTTAGGGTGGTAGAGTTAACATGATATTTATCATGAAAGGCTTGTGCTTGTTCTTTAATGGTAAAAATGAAGTTAGTATGAGTTGATTGATATGCTAAATCATTGCCTTTGGCTAAAGGTCCTGGGAGGTTAGTTTGAGCTCTAATATGTCCCACATAAAAGGGATGATGGCGTTCAAGAATTAACTTTTGTAATGTAGTAAAATAAGGTGCTATAGTAGATGATGGAGAAATATAAGGCACTGTTTCTAAGACTGATAATGAATTTACAATATAGTTACTATCTGTAAGTAAATTAAAGGAGTTAACATGTAACAGTTTAAAAGCCGTAATTACAGCAGCTAATTCAGTGACTTGAGCAGAGGAGGCTTGAACAATGGTGGTGTACACTTTGTTGTTTATAACGACATATCCAACTCCATTTTTGATCCATCGGTGAAGACTGTAAGGCAATTTTTTAAGGGGATAGTACGAGTTATTTTAGGAAAAATAATAGGAGTATTTTTACAAAATTGAATCCATGGGTGCTTAGGAGAGTGATTATCAAATTCAGCAGTAGTAGTACAAACAACAATTGACCAATCTGGATCATTATTAATTAGCCACTGTATTTGATCTGTTGTATAAGGCGTGATAATTTTATCAGGATGAGTGCCTAGGGTAGAAATGCAGGCATCAATACCTTTAAATATAAGTTGAGACACTGCTGTTGGATAGGGTTGTAACATTTTTGACGGTGAACTGGCTAGATGGATACTTTGTAATGGGCCATCTTGCCATATGATACCTGAAGGACTATGGCTTTCTGGAAGAATAATTAGGCATAGTGGCTGTTTGGGATCACGGCGAACTGCTTGACATGATTCCAATCATTGTTGAACTAATAAAATAGCTTGTCTAGCCTCTGGTGTTAAAACTCTTTTTGAATTTAAATCTGGATCACCCTTAAGGATGTCAAATAAAGGTTTTAGTTCTCCTGTAGATAACTTTAGATAAGGTCTAATCCAGTTAATGTCTCCTAATAATTTTTGGAAATCATTTAGAGTCTGTAAATGATCTACCCTGATAGTAAGCTTTAGGGGTTGAACTGTAGTAGCAGATAATGTAGTTCCTAGATAATTTTGTAGTTCTCCTGTTTGTAGTTTTTCAGGAGCTATAGTAAGTCCCCAGGTCTTTAATTCTTTAGTCATGAATGTTAAGGCTTCTTCTAATACTAGTTTGTTTTGATGGCATAGGAGAATATCATCCATATAATGATAAATTAGCAATCTTGGATACTTTTGACGGGTGGAGAATAGAGCTTTGTCTACATAAATTTGACATAAAGTGGGGCTGTTAGTCATGCCTTGAGGTAATACTGTCCACTCAAATCTTTGATCAGGTTGGGAGTGATTAATAGCAGGTAAAGTAAAAGCAAACCTCCAACAATCAGCTTTATGTAATGGTATGGAAAAGAAACAATCTTTCGAATCCACTATGACAGTGTCCAATTTTTTGGTAAGGCTGAGACAAGGGGCAATCCGCATTGGATAGGGCCCATAGGGAACATTTGGTTATTTACAGCTCTAAGATCATGTAATAATCTCCATTTTCCAGATTTTTTCTTTATTACAAATATAGGAGTATTCCAAGGGGAAGTGGATGGTTGTAAATGGCCTGCATCCAATTGTTCCTTGACTAAATTATGAGCAACCTTCAGTTTTTCTCTAGTTAGGGGCCACTGAGGGATCCATCGAGGCTTATCATCTTTCCATCGTATAGGAATGGTATGTTTGTCAGTGGCCCCTAAGAAAAACCCAGGCCTGTGGTAGGGACATTGGGAGATGGGAGAGGAATGGGTTGTACAGATCCTTGTTCCTTTTTTCCTAATCCTTTGTAGTCTGTATATTCCATAGACCTCATAATAGATTTTAGAGGGGTACCTTGAAATATGTTTTCAGTAGTCAATTTGAGGTCCATTTGACTTAAAACATCTCTCCCCCATAGGGAAATAGGTAAATTACATACATATGGTTGAAATAGTCCAAAGTGTCCTTCCTTGTCTTTCCACTGTAGGGTAGCTGCACTTTGATCTGGGCTTGTAGCTATTCCTAACCCTCTAAGAGTTTGATCAGCCTTGACAACTGGCCAATCTTTGGGTCAGTCAAGAGACTTTATTATGCTTTTGTCAGCCCCCATGTCTAGGAGCCCCCAAAACTCCTTTTCTCTAATTGTCAAAGTCAATAAGGGTCTTTCCTCTAGGCCCAAAGTTAAACAAGTCAATGGCTCACCTGATGATCCTAATCCCTTTCCTCTAGACACTGTTTTACTAGGATATAGGTTATGTTGACTAGGTAATATAAGCATCTGAGCGATTCGGTCTCCTGGAGATATTACTGTAATTCCTTTAGGAGAGGAAACTAATATTTTAACTACACCTTTAAAATCAGGATCTATAACCCCAGGTTGTACAATAAGACCTTTTAATGTAGTAGAGCTTCTGCCAATTAATAAATCCATTGAGTCTGGGGGAATGGGACCTTTCCAATCTGAATCTATGGCTTGTACTCCCATTTTAGGAGTTAGGACCAGTCTGGAGGTGGCGCGGATGTCCAGTCCTGTGCTTCCTGTTGTTGCTCTCCATGGTCCGTTAGGGGATACCAATTTCTTGGTACTTGTTGGATTACCCCGTACATTTGTTGCGGGCCCCGGGGTGGGCCCGGTTTCCCATTTTTTGACAACTTAGGGTTAGGACCTACAAAGTTACCTTCCTTATTACGTATGGATTGACAAACGCTGGACCAGTGATTTCCCCTTTTACAGCGAGGGCACAGTCTGGGTTTTGGATGCCCGTCTGGCGGTTCATGTTGAGTAAAATTAATTCTATTTGGACAGTTTGCCTTTATGTGACCTAATTGTTTACAATGGAAACAGGCTCCTGGGGAAGGCCCTTGACTATAGATTGGTTGAGCATTACCTAAACCTTGAGTTATGGCAGCTGCAAGTACTTGCCCTTGTATTACAGAATCATTTATGTCTCTAGACCTTTAAGTAGGCTGAGAGATCCTTGTTTTTCCAAGGTCTAACAGCTTCCTTGCACCACTTATTAGCTTGTTCATATGCTAATTGTTTGACCAATGGCATAGCTTGTTCTGCATCCTCAAAAATGCGAGAAGCAGTTTGAATCAGGTGATCTACAAAGTCAGCATATGGTTCATTTGCTCCCTGTATTACCTTAGATAATTGCCCCTGTAGATCACCAGACCCTTGTAATGTCTTCCAGGCTTTAGTTGCTGTGGCTGCTATCTGTATATATACTGCTGGAGGATATGCTACTTGGGCCTGGATTGTTACATAGTTTCCTAAACCCATTAGCATATCCACATTCCAGTTGGGATTGCCTGTGGCAACATTACGTTTTGCTGTATCTATGCAATATTCTTGCCAAGCTGTTTTCCACATTAAATACTGTCCTCCAGAAAGGGTGGCTCTAGTTAGATTTACCCAATCTCCAGGGACCAAATTGAGCCCTACCACTGACTTCAACAATGATACTGTAAAGGCAGCTTGAGGTCCATAAGTACTAACTACTTCCTTTAACTGTTTAACTAATTCAAAATCTAAAGCTTGATGATACCTCTGATTTCGAGCAACCTCAAAAACTGGGAAACAGGTATTAGATAGATCTGCCCAAGCACCTGATGGATTATATGGACATGCCCCTGAGCAATAGCTAGCATAAGGGAGAGGTGGTGCAGTTGGTTCAACTCTATCTGGAGGATGCAAGTTCTCTAATTTTAGATCCTTAAACTCTGCCTCCAATTCCTCCCTGGTAAGCTCCCCCTCAACCTCACTTCCTGTTTCTGAGGACTGGACAGATCGCAAAGATCGTTCTTCTTTCACTTCCTCTAAAATAGTACTTCCCTCTTCTATAGGATCCTTAAACTTGTCCTTTTTAGCAGTCAAACAGCCCTTAACAAGAGCCCAGATAGCCATTGTACCTGTAGGCAGCGGCTGTTGAGCATTAGCTTTTTGTGGGTCTTCTCCTAATTGCTCCCACTGTGGAACATTTAATAGGCCCTCATCTAAAAACCAGGGGGCTTGATGTTCTATTGTCTTTTAGAATGCCCTTGCTGTTTGAGATTTTAAAGGAGTCCCATTGGCTTTCAGTAATGCCCTTAAAGGGCTCTCCAAGCAGAGTCTGGAAACCTCGGAGCCCATTTTTACTGTTTAAGCCGCTTCTCCTTGGACCTGACTGAGCCACTTCACCGTGGACCTTCTTTAAGCCACTCAACCGTGGACTTGTGGATCGTCGCCTCTGCGAACCTTAGTTGCTCCCAGGCAAACTTTCCTTTAGATAAAAGACAAAAACAAAGACAGTATGTATATGAATTACTTACCGACTATTTTAGTTTCGTTTTTAGATCCCGGGTTTCGGCACCACTTATCGTCATCTTGTCACCTGAAACAAAGACGCAATCCCAGGAATGTGCATGCTACTCTTTATTTTGTGCGCGCGTTTCTTTCTCCTCTCTATCTTCTTCTATCTTCTTCTTCTTCTTCCTCTTCTTCCCCCCCTCTCTATCTCTCTCTCTCTCTTATACCCTCAGTTGACCAATCACAGAACTTTCACGTGAAGCAAGCATGGGCAAGCATAGACAAAGGCTTAAAGCACGAACCGGACACACGTGTGGCCAGTTTACAATCAACCGATAGGAATAACTTTCGTAAAGATACACCTGTTTACTCTGTGGCAACAGCAAAACTGGCATACCACCAGGTGCCATCTTAAGAGACCATAGGGAGTGTCTGGACCACCCCAACACCATTGTCCAATTAAAGGGCTGTTGATCTTTTGTAGCCTCATATAGTGGCTTGGCCAGCTCCAAAAACCCTGGAATCCATAATCGACAGAAGCCGGCCGACCCCAAAAATTCTCTTTCTTGGCGTGGGGATTGAGGCTTTGGGATTCTTAGAACAGTCTCTTTTCTGGCTTGTGTCAGTCATCGCTTTCCTCCCTTTAGGAGATAGCCCAAGTACGTTACCTCAGGACTGCAGATTTCAGCCTGTTGTGTTGAGGCCCGGTATCCCAAGTTGCCTAACACCCAGAGTAGATCCCCTCTTCCTTGGATGCATTCATCCCTGCTTTTAGCAGCTATAAGGAGATCATCTACATATTGTAACAGGGTTAGGTTAGGGTGGTCTCATCTGAACTCACCCAAATCTTCATGCAAGGCCTCATCAAACAGGGTTGGAGAATTTTTGAATCCCTGTGGTAATCTTGTCCAGGTCAGCTGTCCATTCATGCCTTTATCATTATCTGTCCATTAAAAGGCAAATAGCTTCTGGCTCTTTAGAGCTAGTGGCAAACTGAAAAAGGCATCTTTCAGATCAAGCACTGTATACCACTGTCTGTAAGGAGGAAGCACACTTAAAAGTGTATATGGATTAGGCACAGTAGGGTGTATGTCCACTACCCTCTTGTTTACTTCTCTTAGGTCCTGTACTAGATGGTATTCGTTTGAGTTGGGCTTCTGTACTGGAAGCAGGGGGGTGTTCCATGCTGACTGGCAGGGTCGTAACACCCCTTGGACTAGCAGCCTCCTGATGTGGGGGGTTATGCCTATTCGGGCTTCCCTGGTCATTGGGTACTGTTTGACTCTAATGGGGTTAGCCCCTGGTTTTGTTTCTATATGAAGGGCTGGCCAATATTTGGCTAACCCAATTCCCCCAGTTTCTGCCCATGCCTCCAGGAACTGTTGTATCCAGTCTTCGATGTTTTTATCGGGGAACTGCGACTGTTGGCGTAGCCGATACTCATCTTCTAGGGCAAGAGTTAGCATGGGCAACAGCTTCCCTTGCCCATTTATCACCCAGGTGCCTTCAGGGTGGAAGTGGATTTGGGCCCGAATCTTAGTTAGTAAGTCTCTCCCCAACAGGGGATAAGGGCTATTGGGTATGACCAAGAACGAGTGGGACACTTTTCCCATTCCCAAGTCTACCATTCTTTTGGTTGTCCAAGGGTACTTTTTAATTCCTGTGGCCCCTTGCACCCATGAGGTGCTCATCGAAATTTTTCCTTGGGGGTCAGTTGGAGCTGAATATTGGGCCCCCGTGTCCACCAGAAATTGTACTGGGGTCCCCTCCACTCTTAGAGTTACCCTAGGTTTGGGGAGGGGTTCCGAACCCCATTGCCTCTAGTCAGTTATCCTGTCGTGGGTGACCAGGACCGATGGTTTCTTAGTTGGCCATTGACCATCCCTAGATCTTTGGTTTCTTTTTTTAGAGCATTCTCTAACCCAATGGCCTTCTTCTTTACAGTAAGCACACTGATTTTGGCCCAGATCCCATAACCTCGAATTTCCAGGTGGTCAGTTACCTGGGAGTGTTTCTCTCTTTTTCTGCCTTTTCACCCTGCACTGCCACAGCTAATGACTTGGTTATTTCCCTAGTAGCCCTGAGTTGTTTCTCCTCTGGTGCATCTCTATTATTAAATAGCCGCTGTACTATTCTCATTAAGTCCTGTATATTTTTCCCTTCTAAGTCCTCTATTCTTTGCAATTTATGCTTTATGTCTGGTGCTGCCTGATTGACAAAAGACATCACTACTGCTGCCTGGTTCTCTGGTAACTCTGGATCCATAGGGGTGTATTGTCTGAATGCCTCCATTAATCTTTCTAAATAGGCAGACAGTGATTCTTGTCTTCCCTGCATAACTGAGTATACTCTGGCCAAATTAGTGGGTTTGTGAGCTGCTGCCCGGAGACCCCCCCATTAGAGTCTGGTGATAAACTCGGAGCTTTTCCCTACCTTCAGCCACATTGTAGTCCCATTCATCTTGAGGAGGCCTGGACAAGGGAAAAGAAGCATTGATTAAGTCTGGGTTTACAGTGGGTTTCCCATCATCCCCTGGGACCAGTTTTCTGGCCTCCATTTGGATTCTCTCTTGTTCCTCAGTCATAAACAGGATCCAGAGCAGCTGTTGGCAGTTGTCCCAGGTGGGCTGATGAGTGAACATAACACTATCTAAAAGAGAAATCAAATCTTTGGGGTTATCAGAAAACTTAGCATTTTGATTTTTCCAATTATACAAGTCACTTGTAGAGAAGGGCCAATATTGGAGCCAAGGGTTGCCTGCGTTGTCTGGTGGTCCAGTCTCTGGAAGCGGCAGTGCAATTGTAGAATCTGGGGCTTCCAGTTGGTGGGGGCTGGCTGCCCGCTGAATTCAACCTTGGGTTCTTCTTGCTGGGCCTCCCAAATCGGTTTCTTCTTCTTCAATTCTGGCTGCTGCAGCTTCTCTTTCTTCTGCAGCTGCTTGATCTGGGCCTCAAGGAGGGATAGGGGCCAGCAGATAGGGAGGGGGATCAAAGAGAAGGGGATCTATTTCTCCCTCCAGGAGAATAGGATGAGGAGGGGCTGTGGATGGAGGCATGGGTTCTGCTGACGATTCTACCTTTTTCAGGGCAAACATCTTAGTTGTGGAAGGGGGAGGTAGAAAGGGGGAGAGTCAGGCAGGAGGGTCACCTATCAAGTTTTCCCACGTTAGGATGTAAGGAATTTGATCGGGATGTCCTAACTTTCCCAGTTGGAAGATTTTATTTTTGACCCTTTGGATGATTGGGAGGTCAAAGGTTCCTTCTGAAGGCCACCCACTTGGAATGTGGGCCATTCCGATCTGCAAAAGGTTTTAAGCTTGATTTTGTTCATTTCAACCGCCAAGTTGTGCACTCTGGCTTGAACATCCCCAAAGTGGTTGATCAGTAGGGTCAAAGGGGTACTCTGAACTTGACCCATCTCTTTAACTGTCAGGTATCCAACTGTCAAGGAAAGAAGGAATGCGGCTGCAGTGCCCTCTTCAATTCCCCTCAGTACTTGACA
>JAJEJO010005076.1:0-40469 GCA_020662805.1 Glaucomys volans | reverse complement strand
TCAGGCAATTAGGTGAATCCAGTCTTCATTTATCTTTGTCCATAAAAATCCTCTACCTTCCAGAAATCTAGACTTCCTGGCATTTTTGCCCAATTGTTAACTACAGTTTCCTTGAATGTGTGAGGTGCTTGGCTTCTAGATTCCGTGGAATTCACAAGCACTGCCATGGAGGGACGTAGCTCCAAATATGTTCAGAAAATTGCTATTCCCTCTCCATCAGGGGAGAGACCTGTGTTTATTTGCTATGAAGTCATGGGAATTTACCACAACGTTTGAATTTATTATGCTTTTTAGAAAGCACTTAGGATTATGATGTTTGGAACTCAAGGTAAAAAACTGTCATTTAATAAATAAAGAATGTAGAGGCACAGTTTCCTTTGGTAAAAAATAGTCATTTGTGCCTGCATTTATAAAACAATGGGTAATTATTTCTGAAATATTTAGATTTATTTTGTGTAGCATGGACTGAAGTAAGAATCTTACAAAGATTGCTTTATTTAATTTTACAGATGCACATTCAGGAGGACAATTATATCAGGGACTCATTTTACATTTGTATACATGGGGACCAGAGAGGTTAGAGATCTGCCCACAGTGATGAAGTGAGTAAGAATGTTTTCCTCCTCACATTCCCAGTTATCCTGCTCAGGTCCCTGGTCATCACCAGGCATGATGATGCCTCCTGGAGACAGATGGCAATGTTGGAGGAAGTTTGGGGTCATCACAACTTGGGATTTGCACTGAACCTTGTGAGTTGAGGCCAGGATGCTTCTCAGTGGCCAACAAAGCACAGGACACCACACATCAATGTGTTATTTAGCACAAAATCCACAGCGGGGAATTTGAGAAAGACGTTTCCATCCAGAGTCTTTCCAACTTCAGTATGAATATGAATCACTTGGGGATCTTTTTTGGAATGCAGGTTGTGATTTGCAGATTAGGATGTTCAGAGATTGTGCTTTTCTAAGAGCTCCCATTTGGCATTGAGCCTACCAGTCCTGGTGGTGAACCTCTGTTTCTTTTTACCCAATATGCAGAAAAAATTGTGTTTATGGCCTACAACATAATATTTTCAAAAACACATGCATGCATTGTGGAATGACTAAATACAGCTAATTATCAGGTGCATCACTTCACATAATTATTATTTTTGTGGTGAGAGCACTCAGAATCCGCTCAGCATTGTTAAGGATTCTGTTTCTAACAATAGTGACAGTGTTGTAGATCGCTGGAACCCTTCCTCCTGTCTACCTGAACCTTGAATCCTTTGTCCAACATCTCTCCCACCACCCCACAAACCACATGATTATAGATTCAACAAGTGAGTGAGATCTGTGGCACTTGTCTTTCTGTCTCACTAATTTCACTTCCTGATGACTTCCCTTTCCATGTGTGACTCCACAATTGAAATAATTTTTAGGGTTGAACCATTGTCCTCTGAGTACACATATGTGGTTTACTTTATGCATCCATCCACCAATGAACACTTATGAGGATTTCATATCTGCCTCTTCTGAATAAGGCTGTAATGAGTAGAAATGCAAAAGTCTCTGAGATGTTAACTTCATTTCTTTGGATGAACATTTTCAGTGGTGGAATTGCTGGATAGCAAGGAGACCTCCCTGTGAATTCCTCTGTCACCTCAGTTATCATATTAGGTGGTTGGATACTGGACTCAGCAGCTCAGCTTCTCCCTGAACAAGTTCACACTTGCCCTTGTATACGTCCCTCATGATAGGACATCAAACTTCCTGTCCTTGGTTCCTTATATACAACCTTGGTAGATTCCTCCCATCTTCATGGAGTTTCTGAGTGAACTAATATGTAGGTTAAAGCTCACAGGAAATGACCTGCCCAGATCAGATGCTCCACAGACAGCAGCCATGTGACAGTCACCTTGCTCCTTATTGGCTCAGCTCACTGTGACATAACAGGGTTTCCTGGCACAGGAAATGAGTCCAGCACTGACCTGCTCCTGGGAGGGGACATGGGCCCGGGACCCAGGCTGGGAGCTCAGAGCCAAAATCCAGCACCCTATGCTGTGTTGGACTCAGGGGTGCCATCTCTGACCCACTCATGAGGGCTTCAGTTAGGCACAGTAAGGATTTTCATATTTGTTTATGCTGTTTTCCTATGTTCCACTCTTGGGAAAATGTATAAAACAGATGTTTCTTGGTGCATGAAATTATTTCTCCCTTGCTTCTCACCTTCCTGGTACAAATCCATAGAATATAATACATAAGCTTTTTTGATGCCACCAGAAATATCAAATGCTTTCCTCTCTGATTCTGCCCCAGGGAGGGCTCATTTTATATTTTATGATTAGTTATCACTCCCACATATTCTGCTGGAGAACTGAACAAATCTACCTACTTCTTTGAGTGTTGGCCCCGACTCCCCTGATATGAATGCATGTCCCTCCTATGTGATTTGGGGTATTAATTTTGGGTGTCCACTTGCATGAATTGTAAAATGCCAGGAGAACTGGTCATTCTTTAATTCTCTGTGTGTCTGGGAGTATATTTCCAGAGACGACTGGCAGTGGTCAAAGTGATGGGGATTCCCTGAGTATAAGCAACACCATCCAAATGTCTGGGGCCCTGGACTGATCAGGGAAAACAGAACAAGGGGAAGCCCTCTGCAGGCTCTTCTTCCTGCAGCAATTGTGTTCTCTCCTCCTGCTGCTGCTGTTGGACATCTGACCCCGGTTTCTTAAGCCTTGGCCTCTGCCACTGGCACCAGCAGCCTCTGGGGTCTTGGTGTCTTTCATCTTGAACTGACTGCTGCACCTTTGACCTTCCTGGCACTGACACCTCTGGCTTGGTGGAATGAGTCACACACATGGCTTTTCTGTCTCTGCAGACTGCAGACAGCTATTGTGGAAATGCTCAGTCTCTGTGATCACATGAGTCAATCCATATCTGAACCTACATTTCCATCTACCATTTGTCTGCTTTCTCTGGAGAAACCTAATGCAAAGGTACCCTGCATTAGTTGAAAGAATGTGGGCAGACATGACCTGCTCCATGGGAAGAAGCTGTAGGAGGTAGGTGAGATTCTGCCACGACCTTTTCTTCCTCTGTGTTGGAAGTGTGGGCTCCTCTCTGTGGGAGATTTTCCCTTAGCCACACTCCCAGAATGATGATGCACATGGGCAAAACACAGCTCGCTCAGAGTCATACACCTTTAAGTCTACAATGAATGGGCCCAGGTTTTCCTCATGGGAAAACACTCTAACTTGGGGCATGGTTTGCTTTCTGCAAAGGAGAGCAACACACTCCTTAGATGATCTCAGGTGCCTCCAAATCCATCTTGCTGTAGCATGGGTCAGAAAGTCCTTTCTTCTCCTGGCTGACTGACCTGTCAGGAGTATGCAGAGTTGTGGTTTTGCACATGTCTGTTGATGGACACTTGATCTCATATTTTTGCTGCTATGCTTAATGTTGCTGTGGACTTAGGTGTTCAAGCATCTTTGAGACCCTGTTTTCCCTTTGTGGGTGTATGCACACAAAGTGGAATTGCTAAGTGATATGATATGATAATTCTAAGTCTAAACCTCTGAGGAATTGCCACACTGTTTTCTGTAGTAGCTGCAACATTTGCATTCCCAGGATTAATCGATAAGGGTTCCAGATTCTTATCTTCACCAACACTGCTATTTTCCTCTTAAGAATTTATTACTATTTTATTTTTATTGACCCAGTAATTGTACATGTTTGTGAGATATACAATATCATACTTGCATAAATATGTACATTGTATAATGATTAATGTAGATCATTAGTGTATCCACCCTCTTAAACATGTATAATTTCTTTGCAATGAAAACAAATACTTCGCTAGCTTTCTAAAAATGAATGTTATATATTATTAGCTTTAGTCACACTAGTACACAATAGAACAAAAGAATTATTCCTACCACCCTACTACCATTGTATCAATTGACGAAGTTCTCCCCATTACTCCTCTTGCCTCTTCCATCCAGAACCTGGTATTCACCATTCTATTTTCAGTTTCCATGAAGTCAGCCTTTTTAGATTCCACCTCTAAGTGAAATCATGCTGATTAGTCTTTCATTTGAAGAGGTGTGAAGTGCATCTCACTGAACTTGTGTATCAAGTTCACGTTTTGGTCCCCTAAGTAATATTTTATTAGGAGACAGTCACACCTGTGACTATGATGGTTGTCTATGATGGTTGCCACAATTATGGTGGAGCTGAGTCACTTTGAGATACCATCTGGCCTGTGAAGCACAAGACATTTACTATCTGCCCCTTCACAGTTCACTCCATTCAAGCAAGTAGGCCATGTGGGGAACCTATTAGTGCATGTGTGTATGTGTCTGAGCTTTCTTAATTAAGAGCATCTTGGTTGATAATGGATATGATAGAAGAAAGGCATCCCACTGGTATCCAAGCCCTCATCCATGCAACCTGAGACTATGTGACCTGACATTTAGCACACAGCTGTGAATATTGTCTTAAGAAATTTGTAGCAAATGCCAAAAAAATGAAGTAGCAGATTATTATTCTTGCCTTCTGTTTCCATTTTATTGTGATGGTTTGGTCTTGGTGCATAGCAGGCATTCCTAAATGCTGGTAGTTTAATGTAATGCCCCTATTCAAATGGAACCATTAGGAAGAGTTATTCTAAGCTTGGTTAGTTGAAGGAACATGAATGTTTGTGCAGGAGAGCTTGTGATCTGATATCACAAATGTGGGCAAAAATCCAGGCTCTTTTGTAACTTATACTGAGGTTATGATGATTGTAGTGATTCTCGAGCATAAAGGATATATTCAATGGATGATATTGATATTGCTCATTCAGGACCCCTCTAGTGGTTATGGAAAAATTTAGAGAGGCGAGGATATTTCATTGAGAACAACATCAGGATTCATTTTTCTAGGCAGCACTAGAAAATTACAAGCAAGAATGGAAAGATAAGTGAATAATGAACCGGAAGAATTGCCCACTAATCTGGTTAAACTGGAAAACTTCCACACATCAGTGATTATATTTGCAGTATGAAGACATTCTGCTAAGCAATACAACGTGAAATGTTCAAGTCTATCATCATATTTAAGGTCCTCTCTGATTGAGACCAAATAAATCAACTTATTATTTCTAATTTACCTTGTGTTGCAGTGTCTCTGGGACATGAAGTTTAAATACCTTGTTTTTACCAATCATTATGGTCGATACTGAGGACACAATGGTGTAGAAGAAAACAGAATAATGGTAAAGAGAGGAAATACTTCTGCGAAGTCACAAAACAAACGAATTGGTTAAAATTCATATTCCCAGGGAGGAGCAGACAGGGATAGAAAGGTACAAAGAAATGATGAATCCTGAAAGCAAGCCGTGCTCACTGTCTCTCCTCTAGCACAAAACAATGCAAATGACCTCCTTTTCCAAGTGGAAGTTTTTCCATCTGAAAAACACAGCACAGAGCAATGTTTTCCATAAAAACAAACCCAAACTAACTCGGTATGGTCTATGTTCTTCAAAAAAATTATTCTTCAGAAATTCATGTTGCAGAGGATGCAAGGTTCGTTCAACATCAGGAAATCAATAAATGGAACTCACCACATCAACAGACTTAAGGTCAAGAACCACATGATTATTTCAATAGATGCAGAGAAAGCATTTGATAAAATACAGCACCCCTTCATGCTCAAAACACTAGAGAATAGGGAATGTTCCTTATAGTAGGAATGTTCCTTAACATTGTAAAGGCTATATATGCTAAGCCCAGAGCTAATATCATTGTAAATGGAAAAAAAAATTAAAACATTCCCCCTGAGAACTGGGACAAGGCAGGGATGGAACAAGTAGTAGAGACTGGAACAAGTAGTGTTTCTCCACTACTCTTCAACATTGTTCTTGAAACTCTAGCTAGAGCAATTAGAGAGGCCAAAGAAATTAGAGTAATACAAATAGGAAAAGAGGAGCTCAAAGAAAACCTATTTGCTGATGACATGATTCTCTTTTAGAAGACCCTAAAAATTCCACCAGAAAACTTCTGGAACTCATAAATGTATTCAGTAAAGTAGCAGGATATAAAATTAATGCTCATAAATTGAATGCATTTTTATTTGTAAGTGATACATCCTCTGAGAGAGAAATTAAGAAAACTATACCATTCACAAAAGCCTCAAGAAAAATAATGTACTTCAGAATCAATCTAACAAAAGAGATCTACAATGAGAACTATAGAACCCTAAAGAAAGACATCAAAGAAAATCTGAGAAGATGGAAATATCTCCCGTGTTCTTGGACAGGCAGAATTAATATATCAAAAATGACCATACTACCAAAAGCACTGTACAAATTCAATGCAACTGCAATTAAAGTTCCAACGATGAATCTCACAGAAATAGAGCAAGCAATCATGAAACTCATTTGGAGGAATAAGAGACCCAGAATAGCTAAAAAAAGGCTTAGCAAGAAGAGCGAAGCAGGGTGTATCACAATACCAGACCTTCGAATATACTACAGAGCAATAGTAACAAAAACAGCATGGTATTGGCACCAAAACAGAAAGGTAGATGAATGGTACAGAATAGAGGACACAGAGATAAATCCACATAAAAACAGGTATCTCATATTTGACAAAGGAGCCAAAAACACAATGGAGAAAAGACAGCCTCTTCAGCAAATGGTGCTGGGAAAATTGGAAGTACATATGCAGCAAAATGAAACTAAACTCATATCTCTCACCCTGTACAAACTCAATCAGAATGGATAAAAGACTGAGGAATTAGACGAGAGACCCTACACTTAATAGAAGAGAAAATAGGTCCAAATCTTCATCATGTAGACCTAGGACAAGATTTCCTTAACATGACTCCCAAAGTGCAAGAAATAAAAGCTGGAATCAATGATTGGGATAGAGTCAAACTAAAAAGCTTTTCCTCAACAAAGAAAAAATCAGGAATGTGAAGGGAGAGCCTTGAGATTGGGAGAAAATCTTTGCCACACACTTCAGAAAGAGCACTAATTTCCAGAATCTGCAAAGTACTCAAAAATCTTTACACCGAGAATACTAATAACCCAATCAATAAATGGGCCAAGGAAATGAGCAGACACTTTGCAGAGGAAGATCTAAAAGCAATAAACAGATTTAGGAAAAAATGTTCAACATCCCTAGATATAAGAAAAATGCAAATCAAAACCACCTTAAGATTTCATCTTACCCCAATTAGAATGTCTTTTATTAAGAATACAGGCAGCAACAGGTGTTGGTGAGGATGTGGGGAAAAGGGTACACTTATCCGCTGCTAGTGGGATTGCAATTGGTGCAGCCACTCTGGAAAGCAGTGTGGAGATTCATTAAAATACTTGGAATAGATCCACCATTTGACCCAGCTATCCCACTCCTTGGCCTATACCTGAAGGACTTAAAATCAGATTACTACAGTGGTGCAGCCACATCAATGTTCGTAGCTGCTCAATTCACAATAGCTAGATTGTGATAGCAACCTAGATGCCCTTCAATAGATGAATGGATAATGAAACTGTGGTTTATGTACACAATGGAATATTATTCAACCATAAAGATGAATAAAATTATGGCAGTTGCAGGTATGTGGATAAAGTTGGAGACTGTCATGCTAAGTGAGTTTAGCCAATCCCAAAAATCCAAAGGCCGAGAGATCTCTCTGATAAGTGAATGATGATGCATAATGCGGGGTGGAAGGGTGGCAAGAATGGAGGAAGGGTAGATAGCATAGAGGGAAGTGAGGGGTGTGGTCAAGCTGGGAGGGTAAGAATAATAACAGAATGTGTGACAGACATCATTGCCCTGTTTGCAAGTATGAATGCACATATGGTGTAACTCTACTTTTTGTGCAACCAGAGAAACAATAGGTGTACTCCATTTGTGTTCAATGAATCAATATTAAATAAATACAAAAAAGAAATTGCCAAAAAAAAAAAAGAAATTTATGTTGTTTCATGGAATAGAAGGGAATCAAGATTGAAAATAACTTTAAGGGAGTGTGCCACTGATAAAGGGAAGGCTGAGTAGTTGTCAGAGAGAAAGCTTACAGTGTGATTTACATGAAATTTTTGGAGAAGTTAAAATCAAAGAAATGGAAACTCCAGAAAGCAAACAGGAACCAGTTCCAGTTTCACAACATGGTCAAAGTACTGTAATTTCTTGATCTGAGACTTCACAGCTTGCCATCAGCAGCAGTTTTTAAGGGCCAGGATAATGGGGGCTTTTATACTTTCTCAAGGAGTGTTTTCAGAGCTCTCTTGATGTCCTTATTCCTCAGAATGTAGATGAAGGGGTTCAGCATGGGGGTGACCACAGTGTACATTACTGACGCTGTTGTAGTTGAATGTGAGTTTTAGGTCACAGCAGAACTAAGGTACACTCCCAGGAGTGTGCAATAAAATAAGGAGACCACAGAGAGGTGAGATGCACAGGTGGAGAAGGCTTTGAACTTGCCCTGAGCAGATGAGGTTACACAGATGGAGGACACTGTCTTGGAGTAGGAGTAAAGGTTGCCAGTGAGGGGGCCACCTCCCAGCAGCAGAGCTGCAATATATATCTGCAAGTTATTAAGGAAAGGGTCAGAGTAAGCACGGTGGACCACGTGATTAGTTTCACAGAAAAAGTGGGGGATTTCCTAATCTTTGAAGAAGGACAATTGCAAAAGACCATTAAGCTGTGTAGTAAAGAATTGAGAGTACTCATGATCCAGGACACCAAAACCAGCAATTCACAGAGCCTGGCGTTCATGATGACCATGTAGTGCAGGGATTGGCAGATGGCCACATATCGGTCATAGGCCATCACAGCCAGAAGGAAGTTGTCCAAATCTGCAAACAATGAAAAAAAGTAAATCTGTATGATGCATCCTTCATACGTTATGACCTTGATCTGTGTCTGGATATTCACCAGCATCTTTGGCACAGTGGTGGAAACAAAGCAGATGTCCACAAAGACAGGTTGGAGAGGAAGAAATACATGGGTGTGTGCAGGTGAGAGTCTGAGATGGTGACCAGGAAGATGAGCAGGTTCCCCAGCACAGTGACCAGGTACATGGAGAGGAAGAGCCCAAAGATGAGGGGCTGCAGTTCTGGGTCCTCTGAAAATCCCAGAAGGAGGAAATCTGAAATTTGTGTATCATTTTGTGGTTCCATGTGTTTTGATTGACACTAGGAAAGAGAATAACAACATCAATAATTTTTCTATCTCGTTCCATTTAAGGCATCCCATGCCATCTCTAATCAGGAATTCTTGTCCTTCTGCACCTTGTAATCTCTGTGTCACATGCTCTACAGTTTTAATTTACTCTTCCTTTATGAACTTGTGGGATATAAATTGGGTCCAACCATGTTCCTGGCACTGTCTGGGCAGTGAGCCTTTAAAATAAGAGTACATACAATCCATTCATGCAGAACAACATATGTGTGGAATTAATTGAATAAAAACCAGGAGACGGATTTTGAGAGTTTTCACCATAAAGGAATGATAATGTTTGAACAGATATATTTTAACTTTATACAATCTCTACATGAATTAAAACATCACATCGCATTAAATAAATACATGAAGTTTTTACACCAATTAACATATGAAAAAGACTTGGTGAATTCCACATTATGTGTACAAATATATTACCAATTTATAGAAATGTTAAATAGATAGGGGCAAGGCCAGTGGAGAAAAGCAGGGTGAAAGGGGAGGGAGAAGGTACTAGGAACTGAAATGCAACAATGTATATTCCATGTATGTGTGATTATCTCAAAATGCACCCCACTATGATGTATAGCTGTAAGGAACTAATAATAGCATTAAAATAAAAAAAAACTATAAAAGAAATGATTGTATAACATCAGATGGTAGTAATTGTTATAAAGAAAACAGGGGCAGGTATAAAGAAAAGCCCATTGATGGAGGTGCTATTTTTTAATGGGGCACAAGTGAGACAGGTAAATAAGATGACATCTGAGTGGAGGTCCCAAGGAAGAAATGAGAAACGATGAGATGGCAGAGGTGAGTGCCTGGCTGGAGGATCCAGCGGGGCAATGGACCTGCAGGTGAGGCTGTTTCAGAAGCAAGACATGGTGGAAACCAGAGCAAACAGGAGGAGACAGAGGAGGCAACAAGGCTGAGAATGGGGAGGATGTAGGAGGCCTACCTGACACTGCTGAGAGGCTGTGGTTCTCAAGGTGCAGACAGTCCTTTGTCCACAAACTATTCCTTATCTTTTAACCAGTTTTACTGGATGGTAGCTACATCTGAAGAATTTCATTGTGTAACATGCACCATTTGATGAGTTCAGACACATGTGGACCCTGGAGCCCCTCACACAATCAATGCTATAGACTCACCCCTCACTGCCCAGAGTGGGCTTTTGAGTTTTGTTTGCTGTTGTTCTCTGTGGTAAGAGCAATTAGCATGAGCTCTATCCTCATAGCAGCCCTTCAAGTGCACAGGTGATTTCTTACTGCCTGGCCCTGTGTTGCACAGCAGGTGTCCCAAAATGAATGATCATAGGTAACCCTGACTTTGTACCCACCAAGGTCAGCCCACTTCCTTCCTGCTGTCCCTGACCCCACACTGCTCCAGGCATCCAGGCATCCATGAGATTGACACCTTTATATATCATGTACTGAAATGATGCAGTATTTTGATTTGAAAGACAATCTGTGGATCCCTCCTGATATCTCTGCTATTTAGGATTCAGATGCCTGTGTTGTAAAAGTCGCAATGTGGCCAGACAACAATGGTATGAAAAAGAAAATAGAGACTGACAGCCTTGATGAACACAGATGTAAAAATCCCCAGCAAATACTTGAAAAGTCAACTCAACAGCTTGTTTAAAGAATTATTCCCAATTTGGAGTGTATGAGCTCAGGGACCCTGACTCAGAGTATTTATGACTCTATATGGTTTTCTCTAAATCTCTACACTGTCATGGCCCTCTGTCCTCCTCCTTCATGAGGTGTACTCTTGTGGATGTTCTGCCACAGGTGCACTTACTCCATGGCAGTCTTTCTCTGCCATTATAATATAAAATGCACGCAAGCAGGCATCTTGCCTGCTGTGTTCACTTATGAATTCACACAAAGGCAAAGAATATTTAGAATGCATAAGAAAAAAGTTTAAGACTAATGGTTTTTACATAAAAGAATAACACTTGGATCAATGAGTTCAAAACAACCGTATTAAAGAAATGGAATGACAATCTAAAATAAATTCTCAATGAAAACTGCTAAACCAGCAACGATATCATCCCACAACATGAGTCTACATTGCCTTGGCAAACATCTGGAAATAAAATGATCAAAACAGATAGTTCCTTAGCAGTGGAAGGAATAGCATCCAAAGTTACCTTCTCATCCTACATAAGCACAGATGCATTCAGATGTGCTTACGACACTGGACACAATGGCAAGAGCAATGAAATGAAGTCATATCTGTGATTAAAATATTCTCACAGCTCCCTTTGCCTCCAGTATTATAATGAATATTTATACACATTTTACATAAGGGAAACCCCTTGAATATAATGAAGCTTTTGTGTGTGAAAAGTAAGCTGTGAGAGAGATGTAGGCAAGCTTTAGTTGAATACAAAATACATGTTCCCCGGGTGACAGAAGATGAATGCTGCTCATAAAAACAGAACTAATCACATGAGGCAAATGGCAGTAACCAGGAAATTCATATAGGCAAGAAGATTCCAAAAGGCACAGGAGGTGATTGATTACTACTCACCATGCAGAGTAACACTGTGTATTTAGAGAGCAGTAGAGGGAAAGAGTCTGCAATACACCTGGCTGATAGATATCACCAAAGTTTATACACATTCACATACACTTTCCCAAAAATATTTGTATCCTATATGAAGGAAATAGCAAACACCAAACATAGAGAAAAATCTCATGTTCTTCCTTTGAAACAAAGAAATGAAATGATGAGAACAATTTCCATACAAGCAGACATTTTGCACAAACAATTCAGAATTGCAGAGGAAGGAAAAAGACAGCAAGCTTAAAAATATATTCATTTCAGCAGAAAAAATGAGATACAAAGTAAAGTTCCTTCTGCTCTTTGACCTATCAAAACTTCTTTCTCATGTGAATGCCAAGTATGAGAGAAGATCCTGTGAAGTGCCTGTTTCAAGCACTATTGTTGTAAAGTAGCATTTGTAAGCAAAGCCCTAGTCAGATACCAGTAATGAAGGAGGACACAGGCTCAAGTACACTCCATGCTAAATATAAAAATATACCCTCACCTCACTGAACTTATCCCCCAACTTTCCACTCCCTTTTCCTACTTGCTAATAGAAAATCACACTGAATATGGTCTAATTTGGGGGGAAATGCTTTCTACCAGTTACTCATGCATCTCACCCAGCTGGACTTTCATGCTCATCACCTAACTGTCCACAGGGTCTGTGCATTGTAGAGTCTAACAGGCACGTCTCTGTATAGCACACTATGTGAATTGAGCATAGTCCAATAAAAACACACACAGGTCTCCGAGCTCTGGGTTGAGCTGGCTTGGTTTTCAAGGAACCTCTGGTCAATGTTCTTGGGTTCCATCCTTGCTGAACCTTTCCTGCAGCACCTGTCGGTGTCTCAGACTCACCTGGATGGGGTGTCTGGAGAGAAGGGTTCTGTGTGGAAGTCTGGATTCCTCCCTGTGTGGTTGATGATGGAGACTGAAGCTGTGTCCCCAGACAAGACAGCAGGAGGGAGTGAAGCCCTGGTCCCCTAAACAGACTTTGGACTACAAAAGGAATCTCCCTCTTCTGTCCACCCCCTCTCTGAGGGACAGCATCAGAGGCTCTGCCTCTTCTCATTAGGTACAGTTCTTCTTGTTTAATCTAATGCTAGAGTACCTGATGTCCCTGTGGGATATTGGTCTAGGCAGAAAGAAAATTTCCTTATTGTCTCTGTTCCCAAAATACCAGTATAGAAATCAGGTGAATCAGGTCTTTATGAATTTGTCCATGAATTTCCCCTCCATCTGGAAGTCTCACCTCCCTAGCACTTTTGCCCAATCCATACTTATAATTGTCCCTAAGGTCTGAGTTATCTGAATTTGCTAGTTCCTTGGAACTCCAAATCACTGGTTTGTGAAGTGGCACAGCTGCTGACATCTTTAGAAAATTGCTATTCCCTCTGTATTAAAGGAGAAAACTGTGCTCATTTTCTTAATAAAAACCATGACAAGTTACTACAACTCTTAGATTCATGATAGTTTTTTAAAGCATCCAGTAGTTAATGCTTAGAATACAAAAATTTTTATTTATTCCTTCATATTTGAAGAATTTAGCAATTATAAGAGATATTTTAGATTTTTCATGCACCTTGGGTTGAAGCTAAAATATCACTAGGGAAATCTCATTTAATTTCTACACATCCATTCTATGAAGCCAAAAGGATTATGGACCACTTAACATTTTCAGAAAAGTAAATCCAGGCTCAGAGAAGTTAAGTGATCTGCCCAATGTGAGGATTTGGAAAGAATGAGCTTGACTCAAAATGTTCTTGGTTCTGCTTTGGGTCAATGGTCCTCCACCAGGGTGAGGATACCTCCAGGAGGCACTAGTGATATCCAGAGAAATTTTTAGTTTATAAACTGGCAGTTTGTGCTGTTCCTATTGGGCTGAATCCAGGGATCCTGCTCGGCATCCTACAATGCAAAGGATAATGCACCACAGAGTTCCCTAGTACAAAGGTCAACAGTGGGCACTTTGAGAAACACTTCTGTGGACCAGAACTTTTCAAATTTCAATGTGAATATGAGTCACTCAGGGATTTGTTTGAATGTGGATTATGATTGTGGAGGTCAGGGTGGCCAAGAGATTGTGCTTTGAAACTAAAGCTCAGTTGATCCTGAGGCTTCCTGCTTTGATTGGTCCACTGCTCTTTTGTAATTGACTGATAGCACTATATTCATTTATAGCACAAATCACATTGTTTTATATATGATAAATACATATTTGATGTGTTCCTATATGTATTCATAGACATATTTCTATGTATGTATCAGATGTATGTATGAAATATATCTTATTAACACATTTGTTACCTCACATAGTTATCATTTATACATTTTTAGTTTGTTCCTTTTAGATATACATGACAGCAGATTATTTTGACATATTATACATGCATGGAGTATAACATCCTCATTAGGACCCCATTTGTGATGAGCACACTCAATACCCACTCTTGGTACTTTTCTAGATTCAGGACACTGTTAGCTGTAGTCACCATTCTGTGCAGTAGATCTCATGAGCTTACTCCTTCTCTCTGAAGGCAGTAAGGTGTCCTGTGGCCACATTCAACCAACTTTCCCTCCCCAAAACCACTTCATCCCTGGTCACTAACATTCAAATTTTTAGTTCCATAAAATTAAAATTCTTACTTTCCACATATGAATGAGCTCATATGGCACAATTTTTGCAGTCTCTGCCTAACTGCTCTTAACACTATGCCTTCTTGTTCCTTCAATTTTGCTGCACAGGACAGGACTTCATCTATTTTACTGGGTGAATCCTGTTTCATTAGGCATATGTGCTGTATTTTCTTTACCCATTCATCTGTTGGTGAATACTTAGGTGGATTCTATGTCTTGGCTGTTTTGAATAATGCAGTAACAGATATAAAAGTGCAGGTGTGCAAATATAGATGTGCCATTTTTAAGATACTTCATTTTTTGGATGAATACTGTCATGGTTTAGATATGAGGTGCTTCTCAAGAACTCATGACTTAAACAGTACAAAAGAGTTCAGAGGTGGAATGAATGGGTTATGAGAGCCTTAACCTAATCAGCACAATCATCCATGATAATGATTTACTGGGTGCTAACTGCAGGCAGGTGTGGGAGGGAGCCTTAGGTCACTGGGTTGTGCCTCCAGGGTTTATATATTGTCAATCATGAGGTGGGGACTCTTTGTTTCCTGATTTGTATGTCCTGAGCTGATTTCTTTCTCTAAACCCTTCTGCCATAATGTTATACCTCACATCAGGTCCAGAGCAATGGAGCCAGCCATTGGTGTACTGAGACCTCTGAAAACATGAGCCACAAATTCAACTTTCCCTCCTCTATGTTGTTCTCATCAGGTCTTTTGGTCACATCAGTGACAAGGCTGACTAAAATGAACACCAGTGGTGGGATTGCTGGACCACATTGTGGTTCCATTATTGAGCACCCAGGGTGTGGTCCAGCATCAGCATCAAGTGTTCACATTGCTTCAGCTCAGTTCTGATTTTAGATGGTCAGATGTGGAATCAGTAGGTCAGCTTCTGTGTAAACAACTTGAAATTTGCTGACCCTATACTTCCTTCATGACAGGAAATAAACTTACAAACCCTGTCTTCTGATATATAACTTGGTATATTCACCCTTCTTCATGGAGTTTCTGTGTGAACTAAGCCATTGGTTAAAGTTCACAGGAAATGACCTGCCCAGAGCAGATGCTCCACAGACAGTAGCCATGTGACCATCACCTTGCTCCTCATTGCCTCAGGTCACTGTGACATCACAAGGGTCTCCTGGCAAAGGAAGCAAGTCCAGCATTCACTGGCTCCTGGGAGACAGAGAGTGGTGAAGGGGATATGATCTTAGGACACAGGCAGGCAGCTCTGTGCCTGGGTCCACCAACCTATGCTGTGGTGGACTCTCAGTTTTCATCTCTGACCCACTTATGAGACCTGCAAGTGGACACAGTAAGTATTTTCAGACTCATTTAATCTATTGTAGTATGTGTTTAAGAAATATCCTAAGAAAAGCCACAGACCCAAAGACTTCAATGGAGAGTTCTGTCAAATATTTGAATAGGTGGAGCAAGCCTTCCCAAACATAAAAAAGTGAAAATATAGGAACTTCTCCAAACTCAGTGTATAAAACCAACAGTACCCTGACCCCCAAATGAGACAAGGACACAGCAAGTCACAGTCAAATATGCCTGGTGAAGATAGATGTAAAAATTCTTAACAAAATATTAGCAAACCAAATCCAATGTACATCAAAAGATTATATACCATGATCCAGTGACATTTATCTCAGGGTTGCAAGGATAGTTCAACATATAAAATCAATAACATGATGCATCACATCCACAGAAAAAGGGACAAATACTATCTGATCTACTCAATATACGAAGAAAGGGAATTTGATAAAATTCAGCATCCCTTCCTTCATAGGAAAAAGTCCCAAGAAATTAAGTAGAGAAGAAAATTCCTCAACACAAGGCTACAAATTACAAATCCACAGCAAACATAATGGGGTTTCCCTCAGATCTGGAACAAGTAAAGGATGCCCACACCTTCTACTGTTATTCATCATAGTGCTCCAAGTTCCAGCCAGAGCAAGTAGGTAAGAAAAATAATAAGGACATCCAAACTGGAAAATAGGAAATCAAATTGTCCTTTGAGAATACATGCTGTTTAAAGTTTATTCTTAGCTGACACATAATCATACACATGTGTGTGATACAGTGATGGTTTGAAATGTGGGGACCATGTGCAATGATCAGGTCTACACAATTCCATCTCCTCTGTTGAGTGGAACACAAATATATAATGAGCACCTGTTCAGGACTGGTGCTCTGGTGGCATTTCTAACCTGTTATTGAACAAATATACCAGTCTCTTCCAAAATTCATGTGTTGAGATTCTAACTCCCAATGGTCCCAACTGGACAGATCATTTAACCCTTCAAAGCCCCATGGGTATGAATGTAGAATGAGGATCCTGATAATGCAGGACAGAAAGAACAGAGTTGTTTTATTTTAAAATGTATATTAACAGATTCTTAAAATGTGCTAGTATCAGGGAAATATGAATAAAACAATATAAATACATCTTTGAATTATTTTATAAATAACAACTATATGACAGTTCTTAAGTTGTATTCATAATCTCAATTGTCTTGGGAAAAGTGCCAAAATATCAGGGATTATAGTAGTCATGGTTTTACATCAAGGGATCACAATTCGCCCCTTGTTGAAGAGGGGAATTTTAAATGTTCTGGAGAAATTAGGAATGTGCCATCAGCACAATCAAACTTGGGGGACCCATAGGACGAAATAGACTTCCCCTTAAGCTTTGGGTCAGGTCTGGGATCAGGTGTTAGGAGGTTAGCCTGTCTGGAGGCAGAAGATTTCATGGATAAGGATAAATAATGGCAAATTCCCCAGACAATTATCCTGTATCTTGGGAGCACAGAATCTCTAAAAATTTATATTTGGTGGAGAGCCACATCATACAGGGAAATGATGTGCTTGGGGTTGGGATAACAAGAGGGAAATGTGCCTAATCAGAAAACACACTAGCTTTAAGTATCTACCATCCCATTCCCCAGCACTGCAGCATTGGACTGGAGGGGACATATCTGTATCCTCTGGAGTCCTGCATCTGGTATGGACTGCTGCTTGACCGCTTTCTGTTGTCTCTCTGGAAACAGCTCTATATCCCTCATCAAACATCCCAGGAGGAATCTGGCTCCATGAGGAGACTTTCCATTCAGAACCCATCCAGGTGAGCCTGAAAGCCCAGTAGGAGCTGCAGAGAAGCATCTGAGATGCTGCAAGCCAACAATGTGTACCTAAGGTCACTTGGGAGCCAATCCAGCTCTTCCCAGAGCTGAGAGATTGCTGTGGTGGTTTGCTGAATTGTTTGAACACCATGCTAAAAAGAGAAATTAATTTTGATGTCAGCAAAGCCAGGTCCTTGTTGACAATTAAGTGATGGAAACGGTAGCCCCATCAGAAGAGGGGGTGGAGGTTCAGTGTGGTTATAGTGTAAGTAAAGCATGTGTCCCAGGACCTTTGGAAGCATTTGTGTGGAAAAGAGAGATGTGAGTTATCTGTGGAGGGACAGAGAGCAAAGGAGGCACTTCTTATTCCTTAGATAGAGCAACATTACATTGGCTCATTGTTATCAAATGCCCATTTTCTATGGTTGTCACCATTTCAGTGGAATTTTTCCGGTTACTTGTCCTCTATTGGCTTTGGGAGTGATATTATTGGTGATAAGAAATCCAAAATAATTTTCAACAAAATAGACCTATCTTATTACTCTTGAATTTCTTGCCTCATTTGAGGATGTTTTGTCCATCCCTGAACTTATGTGACACTTTCTTGGTGCTCCTCTAAACATTATCCCTTACTTCCATACTAGGTCTTTAATTCCTCTGATGTATGAGCTAGGAGACACCTTCACTTCCTCTGCAGGATTGCCACTTAGCCAGCTCTTATTGATCTATTCAAGGTTTTTTAAGTGAAGGGAAACTCGTTTTTGTCTTCTGGTCAGTGCACCTGAGGCAGAATTCCTGTCATTCAATGAAAACTGAGAACCTGCTGTGTGCCAAGGCATTTGAGGAACATTCTTCATCACATTTTTTCATTCTCAATCTTGGCCAACTGGGGTACTTAACTACTGGTGTGATATATGTTCTTTCTCATTATGGCTGTTGCTCCATTTATTAAAACAACAGTTGTTTCATGCAGTTCAACCTAGTTCTATTGCTCTGATGTTCTTTCTAAGTCACACTCTCTTCTGTTCTTTAAGTTTGATCTACATCATTCACACATGATCACACACTCATGAAAACAGGGAGAAGGAAGCAGCTGGAGTCTGCTCCTGTGGACCTCACATCATCATGTTCCTGTGATAAATGTGCCTGTGATCTGAGGCCCTCAGGGATGCACCCACTGCAGGCCTGATTTTATTCAGTGTATAAGGGCAAACTTGTCATGGTGTGCACAGGGTTTTGTAGAACATGATCTTGTATTGTTTTAGTATCAGGGATTGAACCCAGAGGTGCTTTGCCAATGAACCACATCCCTAGTCCCTTTATTTTTATTTTTTTAAATGTGGGACAGGCCTCACAATGTTGCTGAGGCTGGCTTCAGCCTCCTGAGCCACTGGGATTACAGGCATGAGTCACTGGTTCCTGGCTTCCAACATGGTCCTAGGAGGCCTTTGCATGTTGGGTGAAGGCCACAATCAGTACAACTTGTGCTTCCAGTCCCAAATTGGAAGGTTGGAAATAATGAAGAAAGTATACCACATGAGAACCCCAGGAGAGTGGTCTGTCTCATGTGCTCCTATGCACACAAAACCAGTGGAACTTTTCATTCTGTGTCTGACCTACTTCACAGCAGGACAGATACTAGTTGGTTTTCCCCTTGGAATCTAGAAGTGTTGATCTCCTAGAAACATGGAGTAGAGGAGTGATTACTGATGGGAAGTGAGACTGGGAAATGTGGGTCACCAAGTCACAGCTCCATGCACAGAGTCAAGACTGGTGTTCAGTCGCACAGTAGGGCAACCGTAGTTGACAATAATGTGTGGCCTATTGTAAATGACTCATAAGGGCATGTATTCAGGACTCTCATCACAATGAACTTATAAATGTTTGAGGTGGTGGATGTGCTGATTACCCAGTTGGGGCATTACAGTGTTAACATGTAGTGAAACTTCCCACCTCACCCCAGAAATACCTGCAATTACTGTGTAGAACAATGATGCTGTTGATTAAAGATTAAACATTAACCCCAATGTGTCTTATCACTACCAAATGGCACAGAAATGTCTTTTTGTATTCTACATAATAATGTGCAAACTTTGTCATCCTTTGTTTATTTCCCTTTATGGATTCTCACTTTTTTCTCTTTTTCTCTTATTTTTTCCATCATGAATGACCACTGCTTAGGTTTTGGGCATCAAAATGATATGATTACTTTTCTTTTTGAGAAATTTTAAAATTTTAAATCATTTGTGCTTGTCCTCAAGGAGATGTGATGCAAAGTGAATGCCACCAGAAATTCAACATCCCAAGGCCCCAGGTAGGCAGCTCAGAGCCTGAGTCCACCACCCTTTGCTGTGTGGTACCCATGGGCACCTCTCTGTCCTGCTCATGGGGCCTCCAAGTAGGCACAGTAAGGATGGTTAGATTCTTTCATGCTGTTTTTCTGTTACACTCTTAACAAATCAATGCAGCTGATGCTCCTTGATGCATTAAATAACATCTCCCATTCTTCTCATTCTCCTGTGGCAAATCGAAAGCATACAACTGATAAATGTTTGCTGTTTAAGGAAGTGTGAAATGCCTCCCTGATTTACATGTTCAGTTGGTTATTGCTCTTCTGCCATCTACAGGGAGAATGTACCACCCCCCACCCCCTGGGTCTCTACAGTGCCTCCCATGGTAGAAGCATGTTTCCCTTCTGTTTGCCTTCTAGGCTAGACAAAGTGTGATCAATGTGGGGTTAAAATTTATTGCCTGGAGGGAACTAAATGCTGACTGGAATGATGGGTGGAGGGGTGGATAATCAGTACCAAAATAGAAAGTTCCAGTTTCTTACTGCATAGTCTGATGAACACAGTCCTCGATAACCTACCATATATTTTATGAACAACTAGAAGAGAGTAGCTTGGAGGCTTCAAAAACATGTTAATTACCCTTATTTAATCAGTACATATTACATGCATGTATTGAAAAATCACACATACCTAATAAACATGTACAACTTTAATTCCTTAATGAAAAATTTTAAAATTTTAAAGGAGACTAAAATGTTACATTCTCTGAACTGGTAAGTACATACTGTATGCATGTAGTGAATTATACACTATATCCCATAAATTTGTATAATTAAAGTGATACTTCTTAAGAAAAGTTAAGGCTTGAAGCTTTAAAAACACTTTTAAATGTAATCATGGTCACTCTTTTCTGTTCTCTTATGATTTATTTAAAAGACCACAATATGATACTCATACAATAATTTGTGCTACCAATCAGCTGAGGGTTCTTTTGTTCAATTTGGATAGAAATCTCATGTAGTCAAAGAGAAACTCCCTTACTGTTAGCAGCTCTGAGCTCTGAACACCAGCAGCTCTCAGATCCTATTATTAGCAATTCCCCTAACTGCTCCCTAGTGGCCAGAGGTAGCAGGTCCTGGCAGTTCTAGGGAGCCCTACATTGCTCACTGTCTACTAGGACCTGCTCTCAGTGTTACTAGCTCCAGCTCCAAAAAGCCTTCAGTGTTCCTCACATTTAGACCAATCAGCTCTTCTTAGCCAACTTGGGGTAGATATAAGGAATAGGCAATATAAACCATCTGCAAAAGAAGCTCTATTAGGAACTCTGATCCGTAATAAGGGGAAAGAATATGTGGACTGATCCAGTAATTTTTGAGGAAGACTACTAATACAGATAAAAAGGTCAGGCTCAGGTATATGCACAGAGTCTACCAGGCTCAATCTGGATTTTCTGCTCTTGCATAGAGAAGGAATTCCTCATGGATTGGAGTAGGGGGTTGTGAAGTCACTGCAGAGGCATGGAGTCATCCAGAGAGGCTATTGATGGAGTCATCACAGAGGTTCAACTGTGGGACTTCCCAAGCTGCCCTAGTCTTTGGGGTATTTGTGGGATGTCAGTTGTAGCCACATGGTGTCATGAAGGCAGCCTGACCAGAAGTGGCAGCATGGCTGTACTCCAGTGTTAGTAGCACCTGATCAGTCAGATTTGTGGGAGGGGCCTGACATCTTAGCAGCAAAAGAATAATTTATCTATAAAATGCAAAATTTCAGGAAAAGCAGAATAAAACCTTCTCAGGGAACACAGGTGATTTCCCCAACCATGGAAAAATAAATCCATACTTGTGGATAAAGAATGCTGTGTCAAGATGCTCCTCCCATTAACCAGCATAGGTTGAGAATATCAGAAGTTATGCATGGATTTATACACCTAACCTCCTGAACATCACAGCTAGTATGCTGTAGAGAATTGGTTCTTGGTCAGGCTGGTTGTGTTCCTGACTGGAAAACCCAGACACAAAACCTAGTTTGTATCTAAAGCTGACTTCATCGATTCAACTGCCCTGACAATGGCACAGCTAGCCTTTGCTATCTGAGGAAGATTCGTTTGATTTCTTTGGTACTTTACTTTTACTAACGTAATAGCAATAATGATTTTAATAAAATGTTCAAGTCACTGATCTATGTAATTTCAATAACTGCTGGCAGTCTTATATTTCATATAGCTGGTTAATTTTTAGTTAAAAGTATAATGCAATTATTCACCAAGGAAAAAATCACATACAAACAAAATATCTCTCCCATGAAGGAAGACACCAATGTAGTAATTTTGAAGTCTCACCTATTTGGAATCTCTAAAAATTATTTGGAATTATATTAAACATAATTTATGAATCTCTTTTCACTCTGAGGCCAAAAGAAAACTGCCTGCTACAATTTACAACAGAGTAAGAAAAAGCATCCATTGGTTTAATTCATGCAAATGGAAGAAAATGCAACAAAGTAGCTCTAAAATAGTTGCAAATTTGTTAAGCATACTAAACATGATGACATGGGGTAGCTTGTAACACAAGAAGGCAATGTGTGTTTCATACTGGTATTATTATTTTATCATGATGTTATAATAAATAAGTGGAAAAAGTTATCAAGATATAGGAAGTTCATCTTAATAGTTGGAAAAGACACTATATGAAAACAGTTGGGACAATGTCATAAGTAGAAACATATCTCTTAAATTTTTATTTGTTCTTTTTAGTTATACAAGACAATGGGATCCATTTTGATATATTTATACAAGCATGGAATATATCGTCTTTCTTGCACATTAAAAATTGATTCCTTGTCCATCAGCTGATATCTGACCTCACATGAAACACACATGGAAGACAATGGACCTGCCCCTGCCTCTACCTAACACTGTTCTGATTTTCAAGCCAATGTTACTAAGGAAACAAAAGCAATCTCACCTTCACAGCTTGGGTAAGAGGAAACTGATCACATTTTCAGGTGATAGAATTCACAATCTAAGATCTATTGGAAAACAATTACAACTAAGTGATTAAGCTAAATAATAAATAATAATATTTTAAAAACATTTGCAGAAGCTCCCACGTATAATACCAGCTAATTAGGAGACTGACACAGGACAATTGTTAGAGGCCAACCTGGACAAACTTTGCAAAACCAAAAGGTCTGGGGATGTCGCTCAGTAGTAGGGCACTTGCCTAGCATGCATGAGGCCAGAGTAGTGAAAAACAGATCCATATTATAATATTTTCTTCCCTTTTTCCAGTAATAGACATATCATAGAAGAAACAGCTTATTTAATATAGTATAGAAATGTAACATACACTGACCAGGTTTTGGCTTATTGAAAGTGATCAGGAAATGATATGAATGTTAGATCATATTTATAAGCACTTCCAAGTTGAAGCAACTATGCCAATTTGTTCTTCTGAACGATCTCATTTCATCTCCCTGGAAACACACCAGGGAGAGCTCTCATTCATGCATATTGCAGAAACAATTGTCAGCTCAAACTCAGAATGTATGAGTAAATGTCCTGTTATTTAATGTTGAGGCATGTTCCTTCTATCCTTTGTTTCTCTAGTGTTTTGAATGTGATCGAATGCTGGATTTTGGGAACAGAGGATCATCAACAACAAACTCCCCTTGGTGCAGAGCAAGGTCTCACTGGGAAACCATGTCTCATGCTTGGAATAAGAAGAGGGAAAGTGTCCAATGAGCAGACACATGGAGCTGAAGTTACTCCCTGCTGGTGTCCTCTGTGTGCTCTGCATTGATTTGGATGGGCTTTGGCTGCTTGTGTTGAGTCCTGAATCTGGTTGGGGTACTGATCCCCCACCCCTTCCAACTGTCTCACCTGGCAACAGAGCCTCAGTCTACATCATCAAACAGAGGAATTTGGATTCCACATTGACCTTCCACTCTGAAGACCCCTGCAGGTAAGTTTGAGGGCCTAGTGGTTGCTGCAGGAAAGCTTCTGCTGCTGTCCATACAGTGCCCAGTTGGTATTAATCTTTCTGTGTCATGTTTTTTCACAGAATGAGAAATCTCAATTGGTTTTTACTGTGGAATCTAAAATGTTGATCTCAGAGAAGCAGGAACTAGATGGTGGATTCTAAGAAGTAGGAATGGGAAAATTCCAATTAACAGATACAACATTATAGCCACACCAAGGGAATAAAGATTGGTATTCTATTGTACAGTTGATGCCTACTGTATGGAAAATTCCTAATATTTTTGTTTATGGTTTTTGATGGTGAGCTGGTTAAGGTCAGAATGCTTGGTAGATATAACAGAAGGAGTGAACAAATGAGAAATACAACATTGTTTGGAGTCCCATGAGCATTCTGCAACATTTTGAGCTCAAATGGAACAGAACACAACAACAATATCCTTGGCAACTAGGCTCCTAGCCAGATCTGAGAACTCAAGTTTTATAGTAATATATGGGGCTGGTTACATAACGCCAGACAGTGACTTGTATCTTCACTTAAAAACATTATAAAAAGGGGGGACTAGATAAGAATGGTGGATTTCGATTGCTTCAGTGAGAATTGCTGCATTGCCGGTGATGCTTTCCAGTGCTAACTGCCGCGGGGCCTGTGATGATAATTTTCCAGTGCTGATTATTGTGGCGGTGCCTGTGATGTTTTCCAGTGCTGATCAATGAGAGATTGTTCGGCTGGGGTGCACTTTGTACATATTCCTTTTATTATTATTATTATTGTCTTTTTCCTTAATTAATAAATGTATTTTTATTGATTGTATTTCTGTGTCATCCTGGTGAATACAACCCTGAACCTGTTGGTTTAATTTGAAAAGACTAAGCTTGGCAAAGTTCCAAAACACCTACCATTAGCAGTACTGTACATTTCAGAATAAATAGAAGCGAGAACTTTGATTATTCTCAGCATGACAAAATTATAAATATTTAAGGTGATTGATATCCAATTTCACCAATTTGATTATTACACAACATATACATGCAGAGAAACGTCATGTCATACACCATAGGTGTGTGCAATCATTATGTGTCAATCAAAAATGCAATAAAATATTAAACCAATCATTGAAATCAACATTGAATGTCACAGAAAAAAATTACATTTAACATTTTATTTGAAAATATCCATATTTTGTTGTTCTTTGTGTATTTACTGTTTTGAATTTCTGCTGCATTATTCCCTTCACACTATTTTCCCTACATGAATGCCTTGGACCAACAAGTCATTATTATTTCATTTGGCCTTGAGGAATTTGGTCTTGCTGTCTTGTGCATCCTTCCTAGCCCATGGGGGGTGTGATTGGAGTTGGAGGCTGTCAGAAACAGAGACCCTTTTCTTCCATACAGTCTATTGTGGACTGAGCCCATTGGAGATTTCCCACTCAAGGTCATTTATTTTCTCTCTCATTGAGCAGATTTCTCCTATTCCTTTAACCACAGGGCAAAAAACGGCAATGCAAAAAGGATCCTTCAGGTTACATGTTTAGGGGAGATTTTCAAACTGGAATTCCTGGAATTCCTGGTTAAAACATTTTTCATGTCACTGTTTCCTTTTCTAAGTGCTTTATTGGTGCATTGTAGTTATACAAAATAAAGGGGTCATTTTGACATAGTCACATATGCAGGGATGTAATGTGCTCCATTCCTATCCCCAGCACTTCCTCTTTCCCTTCCTCATTCCCCTTTCTCTACCCTACCGGTCTTCCTTCTGTCATTTATTGTTCCTTTAATTGGTGCTTTATGGATGCACATAAAGGGGAGCTGGGTACCATCTTTTACCTCCCATGAAGGATGATGCATTGATACAGACAGCTTGCCTGGTGTCCATTCCCTTTGAATAATGAGATTGGGTATGAGAATCATGGGTACAGGGAGCACAACTTCTGGTGTGTTTTGTGGTGTATGTGATTTGTGTGTGTCTGCCTGTAAAGGTGAGAGCAGGTTTCAGAAAAGGGGAACCTGGATTCAATGTATTGTAAAAGGTAACTTGTACTACAGAGGTCAGGACTTCAGGCAACAAATGGTAATAAACAGGGATTGCATTTCAATCCATACAGGCACCTTATCAACTTAATAAAAGGACCCTGCAGGAACACCTGGATAGAGTCTCCTTGCACCATGAATATTTGGCAAGAGTAAAGCTGCTTTGTTCTTCATTCTTGTCTAATTCCAGCTCATATTGCCCTCCCCTTGTTCTTGTGGACTTTGAACATCTGAAGCAGGCACCTTCCTTAGGACCTTTGCACTGGCCATTTCTCCAGCAAGGCACACACTTCTGTAGATGGTGGCTCCCACCCTGTCTTCCTGGAAGTCTCTTTCCAAATGTCACTTATTGGTCTGTCTGCCCTGTATATCCAGTATAAAATTAGACCCCCCACCTTCTCCTTCACAGCTGCTTTCTTTCCTACATAGTAACCTCACATTGCACTTGCCACACTGTTATTTCTCTGCCTCCTTGTGTTTGCTGGTGTTACTTCTCAATCATCAGGCATTAGGAATACTTGCTTTTTAGCTCTGCTCCTTCATGGCCTAGAGAGTCCCTGGAACATGGTCATCACTGAATTAATTTCCTTAAATGCACAAAATAAATTAAGATTATTGAATACATAATCTTCTAGGGATAGAAAGAGGGTGAGACTGGCATTCCAAGTCAGAGATTGCAAAGGATCCCCTAAAGGGACAGAGTCATGCAGAAAGCAGAGGAATTATGTCTCTAGTGTGCATGTCAAGTTGCTCTGTAAAATTGCGCCACATTCTTTTCACTCTCATTTTACTTACAACAACCCCATGGGGACAGAGAATGACACATGGATTTCAGAATGACATCTTATGGTAGTTTCAAAGGAATCCAGATTGCAACCTTTTCTCTTTGGGCTTTTCATCTCCATGTACCTGGTCACTGTGCTGGGGAAACTTTTCATCATCCTGGCCACCATCTCAGAATCTCACCTGCACATGGACTACTTCCTCTCCAACCTGTCCTTTGTGGACATCTGCTTCACCTCCACCTCCATCCCAAGGATGCTGGTGAACCTCCAGACAAGGAGTAAGGTCATAACGTACAATGGATGCATCATACAATGTATTTTTTCATATTCTTTGGAGGTTTGACCAATTTCTTTCTAACTCTGATGGCTTATGATCACCTTGTAGCTATCTGTCACCCTCTGCACTACACAGCCATCATGAACCCTGACTCTGTGTGTTGCTTGTGGTGGCATCCTGGATCAACAGTGCCCTGAATTCCCTGTTGCAGAGCTTAATTGTGTTGCAGCTATCCTTCTGCACCAACATCATAATCCCCCACTTTTTCTGTGAACTTAATCAGGGGGCCCTGCTTGCCTGTTCTGACCTACTTCCTAAGGACACATTGACAAATTTATCAACAGAACTGACCTTCTTGGCCCCCTTGCTAGCATCCATTACTCCTACTCCAAGATGTTGTTCTCCATCCATGCAATATCTTTACCTCAGGGCAAGTACAAAGCCTTCTCCACCTGTGCTTCTCACCTCTCATGGTCTTCTTATTCTTTTTCACATGCCTACGAGTGTTTTTTTTAGCTCATCTGCTACACACAACTCACACTCCAGTGCAAAATCCTCAGTGATGTACAGTGTGGTCACCCCCATGCTGAACCACTTCATCTATAGCCTGAGGAATAAGGACATCACAGGAGCTCTGAAGAGACTCTTCAGTGGGAAGCTGTAGAGGAGACAGTTTTTCAGGAAGTGCCTCTGGTCCCAGGAAGCTAAGCTGCAGAACCATAAATCACAGTTCTTTAATCAGATCCTGAAGTAGAACATGCTCTTTCCATTCATTGCCTGTAGTTTTATTTCAACCGCTTTGTTGAATGTAAGAATCCTCATTAGTAAGTCTTCTGCTCTGTTAGCCAAAGATTTTTCTCTCTCTCATTTTTCTGCTTTCCTGGTGTTCTTCCAGATCTCAGATCAGAGGCAGTTTGGAGATTCCTGTCAGTCTCACAGAGAGAAGTTTCACTCATCCTGAGGAATAAACAGCACTTGCAGCTGGGGTGTTTGTGTTGTTCTATTTACAGAAGGAACTGGGACCACAGCTCTTCAGTGTTCTGTTCTTCACTGCTGTTTGCAATGCTGCTTCTCCTGGTCCATGTTATAATCTAAACTTCAACATACCAGTGACTTTACAGCTCATCATGGGAATTTATATTCACAGGCATAGGATCCTCTTATTCAGCACAGTTTTCAACACATGCTATACTCCATGGTAAGGAGAAATATTTAAAAAATTGCAATTGAATATATATTAACCATGTATGATCTTACATGTTTACATTAAATGCACCCAGAAGGACAAATTACACAAATCAATGACTTGGTGTGGTCTTAGAATAAGAGCACCTTACATTTCCAAGTTTCAATCAGACTTAACACTTTCAGTCACACCTCCATGAAAGGTCTGTTTCTGACCATGCATGTCTTCTCTGAAATTTGAAATCTTGGCTTTCATGCATAAAGTGTTTTATTCAGTGACTGACGGATTTGGCATAAAGTTTTTATTATTCAGGATATAAACTCACACTGATTGCTTAAAACTCCCAGTGCTAATGAAAATCATGACTCCTTCACTTGACATTAATGAAATATCTCATCCAATATTTTTTTTTGTAAATATAAAAGTGCAGGTGAGTGAGCTGTGTACACTTACTCTAACTTAATTTTCATTTCACCTCTATGTTCAAATTCTCTTCAGTGCTCATGAGCAAAGGATGACTTGGGTAAGAACTTGAGTCCTGGTCTGTAGTACCTTGGACAGGAAGTTGTGCATGGGACACACTGTGTCCCCTAGATACATGGCAGTTTTCCTGCCTCTCCTGGTTACCTGGAATGGAAACTCAAAAATGGTCACTTTCTATTGTGCTACAGTGAACCACAGATATTTGTTGATATATATATGTGCATATATAATATTTTAAAAAATAATAATGCTAGAAGATAGATGAGCAGAGTTGAAGCGGAGAAGAGGAGATCAAGGGAAGGGGAGGGAATAGGAAGGTACTGGGAAGGAGATTGATTGTATCATGTTGGTGCATGTCTAATTATGGCATAATGAATCCCAACATTGAGTATAATTTTAATGCCCAAACAGGAATAAGAGGTATATTTACACAGTGGAATATTACACAGCCTTAAGAAAGAGGAAATACCTGTCACTTATAACTGCATGAAATGAACTGGAGGACACTGTGCAGAGAAATAAGGCAGGCTCAGAGAGACTAACACTGGGAGATATCACCTGTGTGTGGAACCTCAACAAGTCCACCCTGTAGAAAAGGTGGAGGCAGGTGGTTACCAAGGGTGGGAAGGAGGCATTGGGAAGAAGGAGCTATTGGACAAATGGTGCTATGCTTCAGTTACACTGGAAGAAGGAGTTTCAGTGATCTATTCTGATTCCTGTTCACCTGAAGAAAAGATAATGTATTGTGTACTTTTAAATATCTAGACAGATTTTTGTATATAGACTCATCTGTGCACCGGGCAACTAGTTAATGAATAAAGGGAGCATCAGACATAAAGAAAGATGGAATCCTGTCACTGACAGCAAAACAGTTGTAGCAGGAGGATGTGGAGCTGATCAGAATGAGGCAGAAACATGAAGAGCGATGTCAACCCCTCCCACTCCCATATGGAAAGTCAAACATGGAGGAGCTAGAGTGGAAGTGGTGCTGGGGATGGTGTTGGGTGCTGTGGGGAGGGAAGGAGAGAGGAGTGGAGGTGGACATGACCAGTGCCCCCTGCAGGCATGGTGTGCAGGTCACTGTGAATCCCATCAATCTGCACCAGCTGTGGGCCAAAAATGATGAAATGTCAGACAAAAATAATAAAGAAAAATAAGGTGTGAGCAACATCTCTGGCCTCCACTGACTCCCAGGGAGCAGAGAGGAGGACAGGTTTCTGAAGATATTAGAGAATTCAACCGAAAGTCCATGCTTTAGAGATGCTGGGACCTTAGTGAACACAGCTCCCTAAATTGCATGATGTGAGCCATGCCCTGGTGCCTGGGCTGGTCCAGAACTCCTGGGCTCAAGTGATCCTCTCACCACAGCCTCCTCAGTAACTGGGGTTTCAGGTGGGTGACACTGTACTTAGCTAGAAGGAACTCATTTGAAAAATAAATCTGAGTAGCGTGCATGAAATGTTCTAAATGTTGTAATTACCAAACTCTTTATCAATGACGACTAATTAAGAACTCCAAGCATGTTTTCAGAGTATTTTCTAATTGGTCTGAGGACAGTGTCATAACATCAGGAATGTATACCCATGGTTTGTAAGCATGTTTGAAGAGGAGCATAGAAACTTCCTGGAGGTATCAGGAGCTGTGTCCTCAACATTTCTCAAGACTAAGGAGATCCAAGGGACCTAGTCAAGATAGGTTTCCTGGGTCAGACCTGGGTGAGAACTTCAGCACAGTTGTCATGAGGTTAAATCTCTGGAAGAGAAGAGGTGTGAGACATAGTAATAGGCTGAATTCTCCTGACTTTAAACACTGTCTCTTGGGAATGGAGAATTTGCTGGAAAGAGAAACACCCTTGGTGCAGAGCACTGTCCAGCAGGGGAATTAATCATGTTTCCAGCATTGCCATAATGAAGACGTGCCTAATGAGAGGTCTGGGGAGCTCTATATGTCTCCTCTACTGCTGTTTCTCAGAATACTCCACCTTGGACTGGACAGGACATGGTGGTTTTCTTCCTCTCAGAGTGCTCATCCAGGTCAGTGTGAGAGCCAGGAGGACCTGCAGTAGAGGTTCAGAGAATAGACACCAAGAGCACTGGCCTTAGGTCATCCCAGAGACAAACCAGAAGTGCCTGACCTGAGAGATTGTGGTTACAGGGCTGTTGAAAGTTCTGATTGCCTGCTTATTTCATTAATTTATGTATTTATGATGCTTAAAAGAAAAGTGGATATGTAACACCTTTTGTCATAAGAGAGATAAGTCCTAGAAGTGGAGAAGCTGTGGCTACCAGATCTGGGGAGGACATGCAGAGGACCTGAGAGGACAGTCAGGGACACAGGGCGGAGCTCACAGCAGGAATGTCTCTAGTGCTCTCAGGCTTAGCAAGGTAACCATGGTCATTGATGCTAGTTATAGATTTGAAATAGCTGGTAGAAAAGATTCCAATTGTTCCCCCCATCCAGGAGTGAACAATGTTGAGGGTGATGGAGATGCTAGGGCACTAAGTATCCCACATTGCTCACATGCATTAAATGATCACTCTGTACCCCTTATTACACACAATTATTGTTGATTCTCCCACTGTCCTGGGGACAGTGTGGAGATCATATTGTTGTCTTTGGAAAACTATGTTCTGTGGACTGTTGGCTTACAAAAGTCACTTTTTGTACTTGAATGTTGCTATGTATGTTTCTGCACACTGAAAAGATGACCCTTATCATTGTGAAGGCCGCTGAGGGGATGGAATCAAGGAAAACTCTCCTTCAGACCTGTTTCCTGGGTACCCCTGCCTTTTAGACTCTTATCCCCTCAGATTCTTTTAGCATCCCCTCCTGTGTATTGAACATTTTTTTTTTCTTTCTTTAAACACAGGATGGTTAATGAGCATGCAGAAATGGTTCTCCAAGTTTTCCTGTGACGGGAGGTTGACAGACTGGATTTCCTGACTATTTTGCTTCATTCTTTAGGGAAAACTTAATCTGAAATGAAAACTTCCCTTGTATCCCTTCCTTTGAATAGTGTGGTTGGGGTAAGAAATGTGTGGTGTTAACACATATGCTGTGTGTGTGTGTGTGTGTGTGTGTGTGTGTATGTGTGTGTGAATGGTTTCAAAGCAAGCAGACATAGGAATAGTATGCAGACAGGTCCCAAATTATGAGGATCAAACTAATCATTTTGGTTTAACTTTATGAATGTCTAAAAATTATTTGCATTTCAAAAAAGTACTTGGAATATTCAATTTTGATATTTTACAGGCTGATGGTATGTAATACAGTACCCCCTCATGATTCTGGGCCCCCAGCAACAGGGAGCTGCAGTCCAGGTCAGTCACACCATCCCTGGGTGAACACCAACATCCTATGACTCCACAACTACTGCACTGCTCAGCTGGGATGCTGTTGAGTAGGACACTGTTCACTATTTTTATATAATATTCCTAGAGCATGATGAACATTCAATTTTTGTTCATCAAATGCAATAGGAATTTCTCAGTATAATTTTAGAATATATGACCTCTTGAAGACATGCTGAGAAATGGGAAGGAATTTCTCAATAATGTGTAAGGTAATGCCTTCAAGGAGGACCAGTTTCAGATGAAAAGTAAAGTGATGTCTTTATTAAAAAATAGAAATTAGAGAAAAACAGAAATTAAAGGTTAGTAATGCATCTTATTCCTCTCCCTCTCCTCCATCTCTCTCCAGTTGTCCCCCTCGCTCTCATGGTCACAGCAACCACATGAAACCAAGGAATAGCACACAAATTTCAGAATTCCTTCTACTAGGATTTTCAGAGGACCCAGAACTGCAGCCCCTCATCTTTGGGCTTTTCTTCTCCATGTACCTGGTCACTGTGCTGGGGAACCTGCTCATCATCCTGGCCACCATTTCAGACTCCCACCTGCACACACCCATGTACTTCTTCCTCTCCAACCTGTCCTTTGTGGACATCTGCTTCACCTCCACCACCATCCCAAAGATGTTGGTAAACATTCAGACCCAGAGCAAGGCCATTACCTATGCAGGCTGCATCACACAGATGTGCTTTTTCATACTCTTCGGAGGACTGGACATCTTCCTCCTGACAGTTATGGCCTATGACAGATTTGTGGCCATCTGCCACCCCCTGCACTACATGGCCATCATGAATCCCCAGCTCTGTGTGCTGCTGGTTCTAATGTGCTGGACCCTGAGTTTTCTGAATTCTCTATTACAAAGCTTAATCGTGTCCTGGCTCTCCTTTTGCACAGACCTGGAAATCCCCCACTTTTTCTGTGAAATCAATCAGGTGGTCCACCTTGCTTGTTCTGACACTTTTCTTAATGACATTGTGATGTATTTTGCATCTTTACTCTTGGGTTGCTGTCCCCTCGCTGGCATCCTTTACTCCTACTCCAAGATACTGTCCTCCATCCGTGCAATCTCATCAGCTCAGGGCAAGTACAAAGCCTTCTCCACCTGTGCGTCTCACCTGTCTGTGGTTTCCTTATTTTATGGCACAAGTCTAGGTGTGTACCTCAGTTCTGCTGTGACTCCAAACTCACGCTGTACTGCTGCAACTTCTGTGATGTACACTGTGGTCACCCCCATGCTGAACCCCTTCATCTACAGTCTGAGGAATAAGGACATCAAGCGTGCTCTGAGGAGAAACATGTGAGGGTGGTCATAGAGAGTAACGTTCTTCTTTGCCTGGTGAGTCTACTTAACATGATGTCCTCCATTTCCACCCAAATTGTGCTGAGTAACAGAACTCCATCCTTTCCTTGGCTGAATAATATTCCATCATGTGCTTGTACCACATAGATTTTTCTGCTCATCCATCAGTGGACGCCTTGGTTGATTCCTCTGTCAGTTATTTTAAACAGGGCAGTAAATGTGTGTGTGCAGCTATATCACAGTTTTCCTTACTCTAACACTGTTTTCTCATAAGTGGAATTTATACAATTGAGCAGAAGTTAATGTGTTTTGTGTCTTGCCTCACAGTTACGTTTCAATGTGTGAGTCTAAGGGTGTCTTGATTCTAGAATTCTCCATATTTCATCCTGAAGTGCAGCAGCCTTGATGAGATTCACCCTCATCACCCCCTTCATGAGCCCCCTCATCTATAATCTGAGGGAAAAGGAGATAAAGCTGGCCTAAAATATTGTTTGGAGAGAAAGACTACACATGGTCCCAGGATGGGAAAGTGATTCTGATGACCAAGCTCTAAGCTTCAAAGCCAGAAATTGTGATTCTCGGGTCAGGTCAAGGTGGAAGGAGAATGTACCTCTTTCCGTTTACTTTCTGCAGTCCCCTTCCCTGCCTTCACTAATATTCTGCACTCTCTCTGATTCTCATCAGAGAGTTTCTTCCTTTGGCCACCTTTCTGCTCTTGTGCAGTTATTCTTTGTGCTGCAACAGAAAATATCTGACAATTTCCATTTAGTTTAATACAATATTTTTTGCAACATTATCAAATCATATGCAGGACCAAGTGATGGGACTGAGTAAAGCAACCAGTGATCACTGAGTGACAGGGAATGTGACAAGGAGAAGATAACCCTGGAACTGAGCCCAGGAGTTAGGAATATATTTCCTGGTGAGTCAAAGTGGCCCTGGGAGGAGAACTGGCATGGCAGCCTAGGGAGGAAGAAACTCCCATGACAGATGGATGGTTGGGTAGATGGGGGATGAATGGGTGATGGGTTTGGGTGGTTGGGGGGAGGAGAGATGGGTAGAGGGGAAGACATGTAAGAAAGCAAAAACATCAGAACGTAACTTGAAGATGCATGGTGATTTATTCAGGCTGCTCTAGTTACAAGTCTGTCAACTTAGTGAAATTTTCAATAATAAAATGTTGGGAAAAGATCACTTGGTTGTATGGAGAAAGTTATACTCTTTGCCTTTGCTGGGAACAGGGACTGTAGAAAATAATACACACTTGAGTGGTGATATTGACTGATTGCTGTCAAGAGTGTTGATCACTGTGAGAATGAGAAATTCCAAGAGCCCAACCCTTAGATGAGGGTCCACATCTTCACGGGCTGTATGTCCAAGAAGTACTTGCTTCTCATGTTCGGGGCAGGGTTGGGTAGGTCATTATTGTCATAGAAGCAGAGTGTGGAATAGAGACCCTGGGAAGCTGACAGGTATGGAGAGCAGTGACAGAGATTGGGGATCTCTGGTGACCTCATGGCTGTGGGGCTCCTGGTGCCTGGGAATGTTTCTATGCAAGAGCACAGGATGCTGAGCTGTTATGGTAAAGCCCTGCATGAGGAGGATCTGTGCAAGAGTCTTATTTGCTCCAACCTTGATCTCAGGCACATAGTGCCCACTGGGGGATAGAAGAAATCCCATGCTAGACAACTGCAATGTTTCACCAGCTCTGCTACTCCTGAGCCTCCAGCCTAACAGTAACTTTAAACAATGGAACTTCTTGAGCACTGCACAATGCGCCTAACATAACACATTGCAACTATGAATTGCAACTGTGGAAGAGTTGCATAGATATTTCTAGTTCTGTAACTTTCCTGAGTACAAAGAATAATGCTTGCATAGTCTTTAACCTGGTGATGACACATATATAAATAAAGATTGTTGGCATAACTCTTTAGATCTGTTTCTCCATCAGAGAGCAGTCCACCACCTGATTCCAACTTCATCTTCAAAATCTGCATGTGTGTATTATATTTCTAACCCCCCATCACCCATCACCTGAACCCTGAGTTTGGCAGACAAAAAATGGGGAAGGAGGACAGAAGGAAGTTAAAAAATGGATCACATAGGAGAATGTTCCAATCTTCTATAGCAAGTAAGGTGAGGATAGTTTATAATGTTCATTATGTATTTTTAAAAAAAAAACTAGAAGAGAGGGGGTGGAACACTCTCAGCATAAAGAAATGGTTAATGCATAGGGAAACTGAAATTGCCAATTCTCCTGAGTATGTCAGTACACATTTTATAAATGTATGGAATTATCACAATGTACTCCATAAACATGTATAATTAAACATTTAACAGAAAGAAAGACTTCACACATCCACCAGCTATTCTCCTAAACAAATGCCAAAATTCTATACAACACATTTACCAGAGCCTTACCCAATTTGGGGGAAGAAAAATCAGTCATCTCCATCCCTCTTTGACTTCCTGTCTCACCTGGCATGGGAGAGCTGAGAACACTTGCAAAGAACAAAGACCAGATAACAAGAAGTTGTCAACCAATTCTTTAAAACACACAAATTACCAAATCTCACAAAATGAGAAGTAGCTCACCTAAATGGCCCTGTATCTATTAAGGAAATGAATCAGAAGTATTCACTTTCCACATGAGAGAGCAGCAGGGCCAGATGGATTTACAGGTGAATTCTACCAAACATTTCAGGGGAAAACATCTCATTCTCTACAGAAATCAGAAGCAGAGGCACCACCCCTAATTCATTTTCTGAGGTCAAGATTACTCTGATACCAAAACCACACAATGATATTTAAAAGAAAAAAAACTTATAAGAGAGAAACCTACAGAACAGTATTTACCATTGTTGTGCCCCTTGGCTCGGGACTCCCAAGAAGATCACCAGAGACCATGATCAATGCAAGCAACAAAGAGTCATTTGTTAGCAAACTCAAGCTTGGACCCCCGAGCACTCGGCAACCGGTGACGCTAAGAGGCCCCGAGCTCAAATTCAACAGGGTTTTTATAGTGAAAGACAAGCAGGTTCACAGTGTTCTTTTGGGTCAGCCTGACAGCTAGAGGATGGGTGGTTCTGCAGATAAGATAAGGGAGGGAACATTCTGCGGTTTTTTTTCCTTTGCGAGCAGTCTGGGGAAAACCTCTCATTTACAAAAGCGCAAACATTTTCTCTTTTCATTCCCCCCTTTTCCTAGAACATTCAGAGAGCCAATCTTGGATCTCTATAGGGTTAATTCCTGTTGCATAATGGTCTGATATTGGGCCCTTAGCACCATTAGCTGCACCGTATTTAACCTATCTTTAACAAAAGTAATTAACCTATTAATTATACATGGTCCTATAGTTAAAGCTAGTAACAACAATATTAGGGGTCCCATTATAGCAGATACTAGAGTAGTTAACCAAGGGGAAAAGTTAAACCAGGTTTTAAACCAGCTTTGATTAGCTTCTCGTTCTCCCATTAACTGTGTTTAAAAGGGCCCGCTTACTCAGGTGTAACTCTCATTAATATTAATAGTGTCTGTTTCCACAGAAAAGTTCCCATTTGCTAAAGTGCAAAGGTTTACTTGCAGTTCAGGTCACCATGTCCATAAGGGGTGATATTCAGTCAGAGTCAGGCTGGAAACTCCTGCCGCCAGGTTGGTTACTTCCCAGGTGATTTCATAAGGCTGATGTGGGCTGAGGTTGGTGGTTCCAGAAACTGGAGCTGCAGCTGCGGTTGTGGCCAGGGTGATACAACAAAGCAAAAGTAGGAACATAGTCACAGAGTCACAGTTTGTGGTGGCAAAGCTTGATCTTTAGCGGGTTGTCTTTGGATTTGTTCACTCTCCATGTAGTGTTGTCTAGGGCAGGAAGCACGATGTCTGAAAGGGGTTCAGCCGGCTTGGCATGGGTGTGATGAATCCAGGAGGTGATGCCCTCAACTTTGAGAGTGGTGGGTGTAGTCAAAATGACCATGTAGGGGCCTTTTCACAGTGGTTCCAGGTTACTCTGTGAGTATCATTTCACTAAAACCCAATCACCCGGGTGGAAGTTGTGTGGAACAGGAGGAAGGCCTGACTCGTACAAGTTTTTGAGCTTTGGCCAAATTTTTCCGTGGGCCTTCTGCGGTCCTAGAGGGAAAACAAAAGTTCAAGATCATTTTTTTTTTCCTCCTTTAGGAGCCGCTTGGTTAGATCAGGGATTATTGGGGGTGGAGTCCCAAACATAATTTCATAGGGGGTAAATTCCATCTTATAGGGATTATTGGGGGTGGAGTCCCAAACATAATTTCATAGGGGGTAAGTCCCTTGTTATAGGGAGAATTACTCACCTGATATAGGGCATAGGGAAGGAGAGCCATCCAGTTACCACCAGTCTCCATGGTTAATTTGGTTAAGGTCTCCTTTAAAGTTCTGTTCATTCTTTCTACCTGTCCTGAGTTTTGGGGTCGATATGCACAATGTAATTTCCAATTTACCCCAAGTACCGAAGCCAGCCCCTGACTTACCTGTGAAGTAAAAGCTGGCCTGTTGTCCGACCCTATCATAACAGGAAATCCATACCTTTGTAGGAGGTCTTCTAAAATCTTTTTAATCACTATTTTTGCCGTTTCTCATTTGGTGGGAAACATTTCGACCCATCCTGAAAAGGTATCTATAAAAACTAATAAATATTTATATCCATGCTTTCCAGGTTTTACTTCAGTGAAGTCAACTTCCCAATATTCCCCTGGTTGTCTCCCCTGAATCTATTTCAGGATCCCCACTTGCTATGTCCTGCACTTGTTAACTTACAGACCCTACAATTTTTGACAATCTGTTCTATCTTATCTTGCACTCCTTTAACTTTAATTCCTGCTCGCTGCATCAAGTCCCGTAATTTTTTTTTCAAGTAAACAGCTTTTATTATCATTCTCATTCTTCATAGAAAAAGGAATGATTTAAGTGGGTCTGGAGACAAGAACAAGAAATCCAGATTTGCACACGTGGGAGCAAGGTTCACCCCACCTCGGGCGCAGCAGCTGCACTTGACTGATGCCCCTGTGCAGACACAGACCTGGGCATACGTGGCACAGCCCACAGGGCAGCAGGAGCAGCAGCTTCTCTTGCAGGAAGTGCTTCTGCACTTTGCGTGTGCAGGAGCCAGCGCAGGTGAGGAGTCACCTGCAAAGGATCAAAGACAGGCAGGGAGCCATGGGTGTGATGCAGGAAACACAGGAGCTGGTCACTGATATCTTGCACCCATGGCCACATTGGTTCAGCCCTGGCAGTTCCCGTCCCACAGAGAACCCTTGAAGTGTCACTTCGTCTTCTTCACACTGCTGCTGGGAAGCATTGGGCACCCTCTGGTGTTTTCCCCCCAGGGAAGGACGGGTCCTGATTCCAGACCCAGCTCAGGGAGGTGATAATGGAGCAGGGTGGCTTTGAATCTCCCTCTGCTCACTCTGAAATGGAAGCCAGATGTTGGGGGCAAAAGGGGGTGATGCATCGGAAGTCCAAAAGGGTGTTGAAGAGAAAGAAGTGGAAAATCAGGAGTGCTATTTTTCGTGCCATCTTATCTGCTAGGCAGCTGCCCCTAGATACTGGATCGGTTGGTTTCTGATGCCCTGGGCAGTGGATGATAGCCAATTTCTTGGGTAACCAGAGGGCGTCTATCAGGGACATAATTTCTTCTTTGTTTTTAATGAATTTTCCTTGTGTGGTTAGCATTCCCCTTTCCCTGTAAATAGCCCCATGAATATGGGTGGTTGCAAAGGCATAATGGCTGTCCATGTACACAGTCAACTTTTTGCCTTTTCCCATTGTTACAGCCTCAGTCATGGCTATCAGTTCTGCCTTTTGGGCAGATGTGCCTGTAGGCAGGGGCTCAGCTCAAATCACTTCTGTCTCCGTTACTATTGCTGCACCCACATGCCTTTGACCCTGGTGTATAAAGCTTCTTCCATCTGTGAACCACACCGCATCTGCATCAGGCAGTGGATGATCTTGTAAGTCTTCCTTAAGCCCATGAACCTGGGCTAGGACTTCTGAACAGTCATGTAAGGGTGTGTCCATGTCAGAGTCGGCAGCAGCATCGCAGGATTGAGTGCCGAGGGTGCCTGGAAAATAATCCTGAGAGGGTTAAGCAATAGGCTCTGATAATGTGTGAGCCAGGCATTACTGAGCCATCGATCTGGAGGTTGTTTCAGGATTCCCTCAATAGCATGTGGGGTGCTTACATGTAATTCTTGTCCCATAGTCAATTTATCAGCATCTTTTACCATGAGGGCTGTGGCAGCAATCATGTGCAAGCATGGGGGCCAACCTGCTGCTACCGGATCCAATTTTTTTATGCTATTGGTTTTCTCCAGGGGCCTAGGTATTGAGTTAAGATCCCTTTTGCTATTTCTTTACTTTCATCTATATAAAGAAAGAATGGTTTAAGGACATCTGGAAGCCCCAGGGGTGGGGCTGACAACAGGGCATCCTTGATTTGTTGAAAAGCTTTATCTGCTTCCAGTGTCCAATTAAAGGGCTGTTTGTCTCTAGTGGCTTCATACAGTATCTCCATTTAGTTTTACCTCTCTTTATTATAATAAACACTGAGGTATTCTGTGGACTGAAAGTTGGCTCTACGTTGTTCAAGGCTAGCTGGTCTTGTACCAGGAGTTGTAACTGTTGCAAATTCTGTTCTGTTAGAGGCCATTGTTTCACCCATATCAGCTGAGTAGTGTCCCATAGCAACTGAACTAGGCAGGGTCTTGTTAGTGGAATTGTGACTTTTAGAATCTCATTTAGAATTGAGGGGGTGCCCCTCATGTCAGGAGAATCACCAAAAGAAAAAGTTACAACTTTCAGAGGAATTGCGTTTTTTGCAATTTTTTTTTCTCTCCTTTCATTTTGTACTGCCACTGTTAAAGCCCTAGTCATTTCCCTAGTAGTTTTAAGCTGTTTCTCTTTCAGTGCATCTGTTGTTAAATACCCACTGGGCTATTCTTATTAGGTCCTGAATATTTTTTCCTTCTAAGTCCTCTATTCTTTGTAACTTGCACCTTATATCCAGTGCTGCCTGGTTAACAAAGCTCATCACTACTGCTGCCTGATTCTTGGGTGACTCTGGATCTATAGGAGTGTACTGTCTAAATGCCTCCATTAACCTTTCTAAATAGGCAGAAGGAGATTCATGTCTTTCTTGCATGACTAAATATACCTTGGACAAATTAGTGGGCTTGCAAGCTGCTGCCCGGAGACCCCCCCCATTAGAGTCTGGCAATAAACCCAGAGTTTCTCCTTACCTC
>JAJEJO010005075.1:304588-322237 GCA_020662805.1 Glaucomys volans | reverse complement strand
CGAGCCGGTTCTGGCGGTCCGCGCGCTGTGCTGGAGCCTGACCCCGGCGCCTGAGCCTCCTCTCGGAAGGCGCGCCGAGGCTGCACCCCGCCTGGGGCGCGCACTCCGGCGGAGCACGGCTGCACCCGGGAATCCCGGCCGCCCGTTCGCACAGGAGGTTTGGACGGTCTCTTCTGCTTTCCATTCCCCACCGATGGCCACATGGAGTGGACGCTGCACGTTGGGACTGGGGAACATTAAGACCAGTCAGCCATCTGTGGAGGGACTGGGGTAAACTGTCACTCGGTAAGCACCTTCTCTGGGCCCCGCGCGCTTTCTGATCATGATTTCTTTCCACCTTCCCAACACTATAAGGTAAAAATAGTGTGCTCCTTTTCCAGCAGTATTATTCACCACCTTTTCTCTCCCAATAGCCAGTATATTAACTTTGAACTATGTTTTCTGTTTGAGAGAAATATACACACTTTGATTTCCAGAGCCTATTCTAATTGAAAGTATAGAGTTTGGGGTTTTTTCCCCTAATGGTCAAAATGAGGAATATAGTAAGATAAACATTTTAATCTTGTAGGGTTTAATCCCTGCAGCTTTTTCATGTTTATTAAATTTACAGTCAGATGAACTTTGGGACTGGGAAGAAGGCTAGTATGGTAAGTGCAAATTATAAATTTAAAGTATCTGACCGTTACACATAGAAATACAACATATATACGATTAGTGATAAACTTGTGTGGTATATTTAAAGAAAATTATTAAAGTGCAAATATGAAAACGCACCCTTTTTCATTCTTCCTGTACCTTGCACGGGTACACTTTCAAAATTGGGTTCTCCATCCAAATGTTCATCTGTCCTCAGTACTGAAATTAGAATAGTCATTTCTGCTGTGAGTTTCAGGTACACAAAATTACCCATCAAAATAATTGACTTTGATACACTTTTTCAATACTTGGGAGAATTTAAGTGTAGATACATATGTGCAAATTGCGAGTCAGTCCTGCTGGAGAGTTCAAAGGAAATAGAGACTGAGACAGAAATGGGGTAGAGTGTGTGGAAGTGTAGAAGTAGAGGTTTGTGGGTAGTGATGCTTCAGGGAAGACGCAGGTTGATGCCATGCGCAAGCCTGGCTTTACATCTCCATTCTTCTGGCCACTGAGCACACAAGGGGCCAGGGTCTGTTTTAAGAAGGGCCGCCAGGTGCCGTGGCACACGCCTGTAATCCCAGCACTTGGGAGACTGAGGCAGGAGGATCTGAGTTCAAAGCCAGCCTCAGCAACTTAGCGAGGCCCTAAGCAACTCAGTGAGACCCTGTCTCTAAATAAAACACAAAATAGGGCTGGGGATGTGGCTCAGTGGTGGAGTGCCCCTAGGTTCAATCCCCAGTACCAAAAAAAAAAGGGCCATAGCAGACGCCTTGACATGAAGTCACGATGGGCAGAGCAAATAAAAGCCATGATGCTGATGAAGGATTCTAGGAATACTTGTTCAACACAAATAAAGGTTTTCCAGAGGTTTTCCATCTCAGTCATCCAAATTACAAAACTCTGAGTGAGACCTCCACGGCAAAAATCCAGGAGTCACGTAGCTGAGGTTCCTCAAATCATAGTCAGGAACACATGAGCATCTGGAAGAGGGACCATATGCAATTTTATTTTATTTTATTTTATTTTATTTTATTTTATTTTATTTTATTGCGAAGCTGGGGATTGAACCCAGGGCCTTGTGCTTGACAGGCAAGCACTCTACCAACTGAACTATATCTGCAGCCCTATGTGCAATTTTGTAAAAAATTAGAATGTCTGGCCAGGCGCAGTGAGGCACGCCTGTAATCCCAGCACTTGGGAGGCTGAGGCAGGAGGATCGTGAGTTCAAAGCCAGCCTCAGCAACTTAGCTAGGTCCTAAGCAACTCAGTGAGACCCTGTCTCTAAATAAAATACAAAATAGGGCTGGGGATGTGGCTCAGTGGTGGAGTGCCCCTGGATTCAATCCCCAGTACCAAAAAAAAAAAAAATTAGAAAGTCTGCATTCTAATAAGTACACCCTAAACGTATATTTTAAAAATATGGCTGATATTCACTAAACTGCTAATAACAATCACCTCTGAAGAACTGCACTGCAAGGGACATTTAATTTCTATATAACAGTTTTCTAAAGTAGTTGAAATAATTATAATACAAATGTTTTTATATAATACAAAAGTTTTTTTTAAAAAGTAAAATAATTGGACTTTTTCAGATGTATGCATATATTTTAAATGTGGGGACTGTGTGAGACTTTTATTTGGAATGGAGAAGAATAAGGAAGATTTTCTGAGAGTCTAGCATACAAGAGACAATGACTAAAAATTCATAGGAATATCCCTTCTTACTAATTAAAGACTTGTAAAATGTCATTGAATGGTTTTTATTTAGAGTGCAGTCTTTATTGTTTTGCTTTCCCTGAGTGTGAACACATTCCCGAGGCTCTTCTGCAGGTTCCTACTGATGTTCCATCTCTTCTTGGTTTCCCACGAAGTCTAAGTCTTCAGCTCATCAAGATTCATTGCTGTGCTGGCAGTAGTTTTCCTTTCTTTTTTTTTCTTTTTTTTTTTTTTGTGCTGGGGATTGAACCCAGGGTAGTTTTCAATTTTTGAAATCAAATTCACACAGCCATGGAAGAATGGATGAAAACTTAAATTTTAGATATTCTCATATTTGCACTCATATTTTTACCATTAAAATTGCACTTTGGCACAAGCCCTGGGTTCAATCCCCAGCATTGCAAAAAATTAAAAAAACAAAAAAAAAAAGACTGTATATACTGTACTATGTGATAGAAAACTTAAAGGAAGAACTGAGAGGAAAACAAAGCAATCATTTTCAAAATTCATCTGAGTGCGAGAGTATGAAGCGTGAGTGGAATTGTGCAGTGCGTCTTTCATAGATGTAAGTCTTGCCCTGGGGCGGGGGGGGGGGGGGGGCTCTGCTTTAAGCCTGGCAGCAGTGCAGCAGGATAAACAAGAAGGACAAGCAGGCAACGAGAAAATAATCATGGAAAAACACACAAATAGAAAGATTAAATATTTACATCCATTGTGTGCAAGGCCATAATTCAGAAGACAGGCATCTGTGGGATTTGGGGGAAGGGCAGGGGCGGGGAAGCCACAGCTGACATCTGTGTCTGTTCACGATAGGGTGGCACAGAACACTCTACTGGCAAGTGTCATGGACTAGAAGTCCTCAAGTGACGAGGACGACCATTAGGAAAAAGTCTCCCACTCTCCTCTCCCCCAGCTTTCCTAAGGCTCATCTCCTTTTGGGCACTCAAGCCACTGGGTTAAATTACTAAGGGCTGCCATTCCCAAGGGTGGCAGAAGACAATAAAAATGTATTCTCTTACAGTTCTGGAGGCCAGAAATCCAAATTAGGTATCTACAGAGCTTGTCCTTCCCGCAGGCTCTGTGGAGGACTCTCTTCCATGCCTTTCTCTCAGCTGCTGGTGGGTGCCACAACTCTTGGTGATCCTCAGCTGAAAGACACATCACTCCAGTCTCTGCCTCCATCATCCCAAGGTCTTCCTCCCTGTGCACTCCATTTCTTCATGTGGCATTCTGTGTCTGCCTCTTCTCATAGGAACACCAGTTGTACTCGATTAAGAGTCCTCCACAGCTACTATGACCTCATCTTAATCACATCTACAAAGAACTCTATTCCTAAATAAGGTCACATTCAGAGGTTCCAGCAAGGACATGAATTTTGGAGGGAAATCATTCATCCCAATAAACTACCAAGCAGCCTATAATAATGCTTACACATCTTAGCAGATAAAAATATATATTGTTAGGAGGGCTGGGGATGTAGTTTAGTGATAGAGCACTTGCCTAGCACGCAGGAGGCCCTGGATTCCATCTCCAGATGTACCTCAATGCCTCGATTATGAAAGATGATAGATAGATAGAAAGAAATGTATATCATGGTCTAACCATATGCAAGCTCTTCTTGGCACGAAAAATTACTTACACTTGTTTACACCTAATCCTTATACCTGAAGGATGAATAAAACCCCCCAAAGTGAATTTTATAATGACAATATCCACAAAGTAAGAAGTAAAATTGAGATCTGGTAGTTCTGTGGTTGGTTTGCTCTATGTAGAAAGAGATTAAAAAAAAAAAAAATTCAGTCCACCAAACAGTTTGGGGCCTAGTTATGAGATCAGCTGTCTTTAGAGGTCACTGACAATGTTTAGATGGTCACTCTCTCCTGTAGCTTGTGGTCCCACAGGACAGAATCCCATATAAGTCCTACATTCTTGCATCAGAAACAGCATAGAGCCTCACCCACTGGCCTGCAGGTGGAATCTAGGTTCCTCGGCCTGGCTCACTGGGGTGGAGAGCCCCTCCACCCTTCAAAAAGTGCTTGCCGCCCCCATCCCACCCCTTCCTCCTTAAGGAGCTGCAGTCTTACGATGGGCTTTTTTTTTTTTTTTTTTTGGTTCTGGGGGTTGAACCCAAGGGCACTCCACCACTGAGCCACGTCCCCAGCCCTATTTTGTATTTTATTTAGAGACAGGGTCTCACTGAGTTGCTTAGGGCCTCGCTAAGTTGCTGAGGCTGGCTTTGAACTCACGATCCTCCTGCCTCAGCCTCCCAAGCAGATGGACATTTGATGGACTACAAATGTCACCATGCTGTCCTGGATGCTCTTCTTTCCATCTGACCAATTCCTCCTTCTTCTTCCCATTTTCTTTGTTACCTCTGCTGGTAACAAAGGTGCCCAATTAACTGCCTGTACCCACCCGCCAAGCCCAGAGGAGACAGTGACAGTTACCGCCTTAGCTGCCCGATAAATCAGCAGCAGCTCAAGAAATGGCTGTACAATAAGTGGAGCAGATATGAAAATGATAGGTGTTAGAGAGCTAACTGATCCTTTATAGAAGTGTCTATTACAAAGAAAAAGAAAGAACTGTATCTTTATAGACAGTGTATACATGCGTACTTGCTACATTTTGTGTTGGTTGTTTACCAGAGATTGAACTCAAGGGCACTCAACCACTGAGCCACATCCCCAGCCCTATTTTGTATTTTATTTGGAGACAGGGTCTCCCTGAGTTGCTCCGTGCCTCGCCATTGCTGAGGCTGGTTTTGAACTCTTCATCTTCCTATCTCAGTCTCCTGAGTCCCTGGGATTACAGACCTGGGCCACGGCCCCTGGCTACATTTTACATTTCCCTAACACATGAGCAAGTCATCTTTGCCCCATTACCAACCTTTGTTATGTGGTGCTATCACAGGCTTCCAGAAGCCTGGATGTAGAGGATCCAAAATCAAAAGAAGTCAACCTAGGTGTGTGGCAGCCATGTCTATAATTCCAGTGACTCAGGAGGCTAAGGCAGAACCACAAGCTCCGGGTCAGGTTGGGCAACATAGTGAGACCCTGTCTCAAAATAAAATAAAAAGGAGGGGCTGGGAATTATAGCTCAGTAGGTAGAGTGCTTGCCTATCAAGCTCAAAGCCCTGGGTTCAATCCCAAGCACTGCAAAAAAAATAAATAAATAAAATAAATAAAAAGGACTGGGGATGGAGCTCAATGGAAAGTGTCCCTAGGTTTAATCCCAAGAACTGAAGAAAAAGAAAGGGGTTGCGGGGAGATCCCAATAGTTGTCTGTTGTCTTCAGACAAAACATTTTTCTAGAAACATTCTCTGAGCCAGGATAATGTTGTGAGGAAAAGGATTACAGAATAGCATGCATGTGTTGGTTCACTTATGTAAAATTGTGTTAATCCATAGTTACCTATGCTTGCATCTAATACGTGTAAACTAAAAATGTTCATCAAACAGTAAAAAGTAGTTATCTCTAGGTTGGGATTCCAAGTGACTTTTACTTTCTATGTACTTTTTAAAAAACTTTTATAATTAGTGGTGTCTTTATAAAAGCAATCAAATCGTTTTTCAAAGAAAAACATTTTTCCCTCCAAAACAATATCCTCTTGAACCTTAACTGTATTTAACTTTCACTGTGACATTTTTCCTTTTCTTTCTTGCTGTCATCTCCTCTGTGGAAATTTTAAAACCATGCCCACCATACTATCATGACTCCTGGAGAGTGTCATTGGCTTCAGAGTCCTGTTTTCTTAGGGACATCTGCCACTAAGCAAAGTAAACAGGATGTTCCTCCAAATGAAAAGTGGATGGCCAGCTGGGCGAGGTGGCGCACAACTGTAATCCCAGCACTTGGGAGGCTGAGTCAGGAGGATCGCAAGTTCAAAGCCAGCCTCAGCAACTTAGCGAGGCCCTAAGCAACTCAGTGAGACCCCGTGTCTAAATAAAATACAAAATAGGGCTGGGGATGTGGCTCAGTCGTGGAGTGCCCCTGGGTTCAATCCCCAGTACCAAAAAAAAGTGGATGGCTGTGCTTGGACTTCCCCTAATTTCTATGAGCAGAGGTCCCTTAGTCCCACCTGCTTCTTTTCTGAACCCCAATCAGAGGCTGGAGCCATCAGGTCCAAATCCGTTTCACTGCTATTTTCTAAGTTCCTATCTGTGTGTTCTTGTTGCAATGAGCACAGTGGGTGCTTCAGAAATATTTGTTAAATTTAAGAGAAGCATCGTTATTCTGTATGAGGAAAGGGAGGAGGAGGAAAGAGAGGGAATGAAAAGGGACCTAAATTGTCCTATCCAGTTTTTGTTGTTTGTTTGGTTTTTTGTGTGTATGTGTGTGTGTGGTTGTTTGGTTTGGGGTTTTATTTTTGCAGTGGTGGGATGGAACCCAAGAACTCCTTGCTGTTTGTTTGTTGAAGCACTGAGGATGGAACCCAGGGCCTGGAGCATGCTAGGCAAGCACTCCACCACTGAGCATCAGCTCCAGCCCAGAAGGGACTTAAATTCCAAGGACCTAGAGTAAGAAGGGTAGTTAGCATTTCCACCTCAGGGCCACCACTCTGTTCACCTTGGTCCTGCACCACCCTGACCCTCTGGGGCCATTTCTATTTGTACAACTTACAGGTGGTCAGCATCTTCCCCTCCTTTGTGACCGGCCTGTTGCCAGCTCAGAGACATCACTGGCATTGGGAGTTGCTGCACAGGTACACACGCTGAGCAGCCTCCCACAGGCAACCTGAAAGGCCGCAGACCCGCAGACACCTGAAGGAACCTGATAAACAGGCACACTCTGATAAGAGAGCCAAAAAGGCAAAGCAGGCAGACAGCAAAACGCGACCAGCATTACACAGCCCTCCAAGAGAGGGTAAAGCAACAAAACAGACATCATCTCTCAGTTCCCCTTCAGAAGGAAATAAAAGAGCCTCCAGAGCCTCCCTGGGAATCTGAAGGGGAGGGGGATATTTGTCTCAGTTCCTCTTCATTGTCACCCCAGCTTAAAGAAACTGAGGCCTGGGGCAGAGGTATGCGGACCTCCACAGCTAGACAACAGGCCTGGCCTTTGCCTGCCAGTAGGGCCTTCCAATTCTAACCGTCCTTCTGTGACCTCATTCCCTACCACTAGTTCCATTTGCCACTTTGTGATTTCATCAATTAAAGATCCCATTTCAGCTTCTGAGCGTCAGAGGCCCCAAGAGCCCAGCTCCTTTACAGAAGCAGCTTTGGGGTGGTTTTAGGACTGAGCTCTCTGCAGATCGTGCTTGGACCTGAGCCAGAGCACCTCTCCCGGTTGACTTCACCAGATATCAGGTGATGGGCAGTTGGCTCCTGCTTCCACTGACCCCCTGAGTAGCTCTGAAGGCCAGTGCTGTCTCTAGAGCATCTCTGCGGACCACAGGCTCTCCTCCCCAGGCCATGGGCAGCAGAGTCCTTCCTGCTCTGCAACTGCCTCAGCGGCTGAGGCCCCGCCTGGAGGACAGCCGCAGAACGCCAGGGCAGGGACGAGAGAGCCTGCTGGGCAGCGTGGCTGCAGTCCGGATCCTGGCCAGTGTCATCCGGCCCTGCTACGGCCCCTACGGCCGGCAGAAGTTCCTGGTGACCGACAGTGGGGCGACAGTGTGCACAGGCTACACTGCCGCCATCCTCAGGGCCCTGCAGCTGGAGCACCCAGCAGCCAGGCTGGTCCGAGACGCAGCCCAAACGCAGGCAGCAAACAGTGGGGACGGCACAGCGTTCGTGGTGCTCCTGATCGAGGCCCTGCTGGAGCAGGCTGAGCACCTCCTGAGGGCCGGGCTGCCTCGCACCCAGCTCCGGGAGGCCTATGCCACTGCCAAGAGAGAAGTCCTGGCCACACTGCCCTCCCTGGCCATCCGGGCGCTGGGGCCTTTGGAAGATCCATCCTGGGCCCTCCACTCGGTGATGAATACTCACTCCCTGTCCCACACAAACTACTTGACCAAACTGGTGGCCCAAGCTTGCTGGGCTAGCAAGGAGCCAGATGGCAGTTTCAAGCCCGAGCGTGTTGGAGTGTGCACGCTGCGCGGAGGGACCCTGAGAGATTCCCACCTCCTCCCGGGGTTAGCAATAGCTGGAGAAGCCTGTGGTCAAATGACTGTCGTGTTGACTGGCGCCAGGGTGGCTCTGTTTGTCTGCCCCTTTGGTCCTGCCAATCCAAATGCACCAGCAACTGCCCATCTCTCCAACCCCAATGACCTAACTAAATTAATGACAGAAAGTGATCAATTACTAGAAAAGCAAGTAGCCCAGCTGGCAGCTGAGGATATTAATGTGGCAGTGGTATGGGGGGACATTGATAAGAAAGCCCTCACCCTGGCTGACAAGCATGGCATCATGGTGATCCAAGCCAAGTCCCGGAGGGAGGTGACGTATCTGAGTGAGGTGTTGGGCACCCCCCTGCTCACTCATCTGCTTCCTCCCCTGGAGCCAGGGAGATGCCATCGGGTGTACAGGCAGGAGCTGGGAGACAGTGCAGCGGTGCTGTTTGAGTGGGAATCTGTGGGCACCCCAACCCTCACACTGGTGCTCAGGGGCGCCACTGCGGAGGGGCTGCGGGGTGCAGAGCAGGCGGTCTACCATGGCATCGACGCCTATTTCCAGCTGTGTCAAGATCCCAGGCTGCTTCCAGGAGCTGGCGCTGTGGAGATGGCCCTGGCGAGGATGCTCTCAGATAAAGGAAGCAAGCTGGAAGGGCCAAACGGTCCAGCATTCCTAGCATTTGCCCAAGCCCTGAGGTCACTTCCTAAAACCTTGGCAGAAAATGCAGGCTTAGGTGTTTCACAGGTGATGGCCGAAATGAGTGGAATTCACCAGGCTGGGAACTTCCTGGTTGGAGTGGGAACTGAAGGGATAATAAATGCGGCCCAGGAAGGGGTATGGGACACCCTAAAGGCCAAAACCCAAGGACTTCAAGCAGTGGCTGAGGCAGTGCTGCAGCTTGTGACTGTAGATGAGATTGTGGTGGCCAAGAGCAGCCCCCTGCAGCAGCAGATCCCGAATCCTGACTCTAAGAAGGCCAAGGAATACCTGTCTCACCCAAAGAAAAACATCCTTCCAATGCACAAGTAGCAACATCTTCAATAAAATGGGGATTGCCAAGGAAGGCCCAATCACCCCAAAAAACCAATGCTTGCCTTATTTCCTCCATGCTTGGTACTTTTGGAGTCAGTTTCTTTAGATAAAAATATAAAGGGACTGGGGATGTAGCTCAGTTGGTAGAGAGCTTGCCTCATAGGCACAAGGCCCTGGGTTCAATCCCACTGCCAAAAAAAAAAGAAAAAAAAATATATATATATATAAAGGAACATAAAAGTTTTTCCCACTGACTTCCTCTTCAAGTCTTGACTTTTTCATTTCCTGTTTCTCTCCATCAGATTCTGTTCCTTTCTATTTAATAAGAGCAGGATTCAATTTTAATAAGATTTTGCAATTGAGTACCTGAGCTTTGGGGATGCAAAAAAAAAAAGAGGTGGTAATTCCTTCTCAAACACATGAGTGTTCTCTGAATGATATTCTAATATATGTGAATTTGTCTAGATGTCACTTCGGTACTCTGAAAATATCCAGCTTACGGGAGTGGCCAGTCATTCCTATTGTGGTTATTGGAAAAAAGCAGGGAATGTCATTTTTAGACTATATGTATATTTAATATATATAATGTTATAAAATATTATACTTTTATATTTATATATTATTTATTTTATACATATTTTAAAGCAAGGCAGGAAATTAATGGCAGGCAGAAATTTAAGTTTTTAAAAAGGACCGAGGCTAGGGTGTAGCTCAGTGGTAGAGCATTTATCTAGCATGTGCAAGATCCTGGATTCGATGACCAGAACTATAAAAATAACAGAAAATTCCTCCTGGGAGCTGGGGTAGTAGCTCAGTGATAGAGTGCTTGCCTAGTATGTGTGAGACACTGGGTTCCATTCTTAGAACCCCATAAAAATAAATAAAATAAAGGTCCATTGACAACTAAAACAATTAAAAAAAAATCCCTCCTGGCATAGATATCAAGATATTAAAAACAACAAAGCACACACATGCCCCGTGTTGTGCTCAGGTTGTGTGAGCAGGACAGCGACTGCCAGGCTAGGATTGGATGTTCCTGGGCACTAATAGGGTCCAGTGGAGCTGTGTGGGGTCAGCACCATTACCCACAGACTTTTCCACTTTAACCCTCCAAGTCATCTACCTCTCTGTGAGAAAAATAGAATCCAGGGGCAGAATCTAGGAGAGGAAAAGCTGCAGGCTCTTAAAATCAAACAACAAAACTTTGGACTCTTGGAGAGAATCAGACTCAGGAAGCAAACATCTTATAGCCTGCAGATTAGCTGACACAAGGCCAAACAAAATTTGAAGCATCATGCTGAAATTCTGAAGAAGTAAAAGTCCCGAAAACATTTTAGCAAATGATAAACGGAGACGATAGGACTGTGCTCATTATCACTGATGTGAGAAATACAAGACATCGTTGATGAATTTTTACTGATTTTGTCTTCATCATTATATTTTAGTGACTATAAGTGCTTTCAAATTTATTTCCTACCCTCAAATTCTCTATTATTCTCAGAAAGTCTCAAGTTCCATAAGAATAGTAATAACACAGTTAACTTTTCAAAGCAATTCAAAAGCATTTTATATGAATTTTATTTAATCGTCAAAACAAATTTATGAGAAAGAAACTTGACTATTGCTGTTGCCAAAGACACGATTGAACTTCAGAAAAATTAATTAATCAACATTAAGTAAGTAAAAGAAGGAAACCCAGCCTCTTATTCATCATTTGATTGCCCGAATCCTACATTTCTCTATTGTGGATATGTCCAGAGACATAGCCCTATGATTATAGAGAAAGTCTATCTAAAAACAGCCCTTTGAAATTCTGCAATTAGTGTTTTTTAAATAAAAGTCAAGCTTATATTGTGAAGATATAAAGATCACTCTTTTTCACAGAGAATATTTTAGTTGTAAATCCAAAACACATGTAGGCCAAAGCATATAATGTAGAGTATTTTTAACGTCCTAAGTGTGATATACCAGGGACTTTTTAATAATCTATTTTGGGCCGGGCGTGGTGGCGCACGCCTGTAATCCAAGCGACTTGGGAGGCTGAGTCAGGAGGATCTTGAGTTCAAAACCAGCCTCAGCAACTTAGCGAGGCCCTTAGCAACTCAGTGAGACCCTGTGTCTAAATAAAATACAAAATAGGCCTGGGGATGTGGCTTAGTGGCCGAGTGTCCCTGAGTTCAATCCCTGGTTCCAAAAAAAAAAAAAAAATAATCTATTTTGGGGGAAGTTACACTATGACATTCACTACCATCTCTTTTTCTCCTAGGCACAGACAGATACACTCTCACACACAAATACACAGTTATACATATGTAAAAGCAAATTAAAATTAATATCAAGAGCCAACAGCACTGATGCACACCTGTAATCCCAGCAACTCACAAAGTTGAAGCAAGAGGATTGCAAGAGGCCAGCCTGGACAATTTAGGGAAACCCTGTCTCAAAATAAAAAATAAAAAGGGGTGAGAATATAGCTTAGTGATTAAGCACCCAAAAAGCAACAAAAACAATCCCCAGTCCCCCTCCCCACACACAAAAATTAACATCAAGGGATGCCTTACAAAGGTAGACACAAATTTAATCAGTTTATGTTAGAGCTTGAAGATAAAACACCTGACCCAAACTTGAAACTTGTAAAGACAGAGAATTCTGGTGTCTCATGGAGCATCCCGGGGAGGTCCCAAAGCTTGTGCTACTGAGGTCTCCTGATTTGTCCTGCCTCGCATCCATCCCTAGACTGGCTGGTCAGCTCTTAAATTCCATGAACTGCCAAGAGTTGGTTTACCCTTCTTGTATTCTAAGAACATGAATTGTTCCAGAAGGGAAGAAAATGTCACGTGACAGCAAAGGTGATTCTCTGGGCAGCTAGCAGAAAGGGTGTCAGGGAATGGACCCAAGTCAGTGTTATAAGCTGAACATGTTTGCACTTTCTGATGGGTCCTTTCCTTCTCTTCTTCCCCTTCCCTCTGTGCTGGGGATCAAACCCTGGGCCTAGTGCCTGCTAGGCAAGTGCTCTCCTACGGAGCTACAGCCCCAGGTCATTTCAGGTTTCTTTGAGCATCAGTTGAGGGCCATCTCCTGTCTCATATGCAGTCTGCCTTCTAAGGTCTTGCTACTTAATGTGTAATCTGTGACTCAGCATTATTTAGGAGTAAGTTAGAAATGCATACACATGCTGGGCATGCTGATACAGGCCTGTAATCCCAGCTACTTGGGAGACTGAGGCAGGAGGGTTGTAAATTTGAAAGCAGTCTCAGCAACTTAGTGAGGCCCTAAGCAACTAAACTAGACCCTGTCTCAGAATAAAAACTAAAAAGGGCTGGGGATGTGGCTCAGTGGGTAAGTACCCCTGGGTTCAAATCCTAGTACCAAAAAAAAATTTAAAAATGCACTCAGGTGTCCTACCTTTCCCCCACTGGGGTTGGTGTGCATCTTAAAGCTTGAAAAGCAACAACCCCTATCAACTGTATCTTCACTACACCTAGAATTTAAGTATCCCCTTTAATGTCATCTTTAGTGTCCAAACATATGACTCAGATATCAAGTTGCTTTTTTCTTCTACTGACTGTGGAGAAGCTGACCAGAACTTGACCTCAATTTGACTGAATCCAGATCTGCTTCTGAAGTTATAGGATCAAGGTCTCCTAGCATGCAAGATTTCAATTCTCCAAAGACCTTGGCTTTGAGCTTGGCTACATATTCCTTTTCCAAGATGTGCAGCAGCAGCTGAGTTTCAGAAATGGTGATTTCTAGAGCACATTTCCTACAAAACTTGCTGCTGCTGGGGGACCTGACTGTCCTCCAGATCCCTCTTAGCTTTAGGGTGTGCTTTGGGGGGGTGGCTGTGAGTGGGTCTACCAAGCAGAGGGTAAAGGATGAGACTCGGAAAAATAAAAAATAAAAAATGGAGCAAAAACGAACACTTCAAAGTCTGGTAAAAAGAAGGAGCTGGGAGCCTGTGTTGGTGGTGGAGGCTGGCTGAGCAGCAGAAGCTGGTCCACTGAGTTGGTAGAGAGCGCTGGTTGCAGACTTCAGCCACAAACGTACTGGATCCAGGAGAAAAAGAAGAGGCATCCATTCCAAACCATGCAGAGAAGGACAATACAAAACAAAAGCAAACAACAGGGAAGAGGAGTGGCAGTGTGCTGTCCTGTCTCTAGGCAGGTCTGTGCCAGCTACGTGAGCCCCTTCCCAACAGTCCTTTCCTGACTTGCAGAGGTCAAGGAATAGAGAGAGCCGAGCTGCACAAGAGGAGAAAACCCAGAATGCTCCAAAGCTGAGGCATCTGAGGGGCAGGAAAGGCGAACACCGGGGTGTGGGAATGCCACCTTTCATCCTGCCTGTGTCACGGGCGCCAGCTGGACTGACACTATTGGCACATTAGTATCCCCAGACCACTCCACTTCTGCTTCAGCCTTTCTGGACACCATAAGTGTGAGCGAGGGGATGCTGCTAAGTCTGAGTCGATGAGCTCTTTCCCACTGGGACTTAGTGAAAACTTCCCCTTATTCTTGGTTACCTAGTTAAGAGCCTGCCACTAAATAAGGGAAAGTCGTCCTTGTTAAAGTGCCTCACTCGGCAGTTGACAGGTTCAGCACAGAGACTCCAGAAGTAGCTGAGCCATCTCTTCCCCTAAACATCAGCTGCTACCCCCACAACCCCGTCACCACCAACACACAGGCGAAAGCTCCTCTTTTCTAACTGGGACGGAGGAGGAAGAAGGTCAGGCAGGGAATGGGAGCCAGTGGTAGGAGATCTAAGGGGGAGCCTGCTCACCTTCCAGTGGTACTAAGGAATGACATGGGGAAGACACAGAATTTCCAGGAAAGCTTGGGGATCTGAGAACAGAGGCCAGTCTCTGCTTCCAATCCAGAGCCCTGGGGAGCTCCCTGCCAGCAGGGTGGCAGAACAGAGAGGATCTGCGAAGGCTGGGGAATGGAGAAAAAGATAGCTGAGAGAATGTTCCGTGGCACCTTAGCAGCCTCAGAGAGCAGCCGGGTTTCCTTGGTCCCGAGAAATATATGCCAGGTACTTGAGGGTACAGCCTCTGAACACTGAGGGCATTTCAAGGTCATGGGAAGAGACAGGATTATAAACTGAAGCAGAGGCAAAAGAAATACAAAAGAGGCCTAGACCACAGGACACCAAATGCTATGTCAGCCCACAGATAAACAAGATGGGCAAAGAAGAGAAGGTGGAGACCCAGCCTTGATGTAGTTTGGGCTCCAGTTGAAGCTCAGAGGCAGAGCGCTTGCCTAGCATGTATGAGGCACTGGGTTAGATCCTCAGCACCACATAGAAATTTTTAAAAAGTATAAAAATGTTTTTAAAAAAAGAATTGATGTAGTTTGATCCCCAGCACCATAAAAAATTAATTTGATTAAGGTTAGGATTGATCAAGAAATACCATGAAACCATGAAAGGGTTAGGTTCACCTGGAATTGAGTAGAGTGAGAATTCTGCCATCAGGCGAACAGCCTCTGGAAATAGAAATATCCAGATCGTTTAGTTCTAGAAAAGTAGCTGCAGACACTTCTACACATTTGAGTTTGAACCTTGAAAAATAAACTGTATGAATGTGAAAATTAAACAAAGAAGTAAGAAACTGTCCTCCTCGTAGGACCACAGAGCTCGACCCGGTCACAACAGGCTCCGCAGAGACACTAGATGCTGGCTCGCAGAACAATGGCACCCTTTTTGTCACAGCACATATTGAGATGCGATTTTAAACATAACACAAGTGTCAAAAATGGCACTTGGGCTGGAGATGTAGCTCAGTGGTAGAGCATTTGCCTAGCATGTGAGAAGCTCTGGGTTCAATTTCCAACACTGAAATCAATCAACCAGTCAATCAATAGAATCACTTAAGTTCCCAAAGATGTTTCTTCCAACTCACCAAATGCATCAAAAAGGAAGGTGTATCCAAAGAGTTCAGGGAAGATCTGCCTCTCTAGAATTAAAAATAATAATATTGGGAGGCTGAGGCAGGAGGATTGCGAGTTCAAAGCCAACCTCAGCAACTTAGCGAGGCACTAAGCAACTCAGTGAGACCCTGTCTCTAAATAAAATACAAAAATAGGGCTGGGGATGTGGCTCAGTGGCCGAGTGTCCCTGAGTTCAATCCCTGGTTCCAAAAGAAAAAAAAAAAATAATAATAATAATAAAATAAAACTATTTTTTAAAAATATTTTTTAGTTGTAGATGGACACAATACCTTTTTTTTTTTTTTATATTTATGTGGTGCTGAGGATCGAACCCAGTGCCTCACACACGCTAGGCAAGCTCTCTACCACTGAGCCACAACCCCAGCCCCTAAAAATAAAATAAAACTTTATATATCCAGATTAACATCCATTTTTAAAAACATCTTGGCTCTTATGTTTACTGTGTCCTGTGCCCACTGACTCCAGAGCCCTGCAATGCAGAGGTCCCTCCTGTGACAACTTTCTCCAAGTTTTCCCTCTTGGCAGGCACCCTGAGTTCTAAAGGCATTTCCCTTCCAGAAAAGGACAAATTCTATCAGCCAATCTCAGACTTGCCTGTTAAAGACGCAAAATATCGCACAATTCATACTTCATCCCTACATTCATTTTAATTGAAAACCTCTTCCTATTTCAATTTTAGTAATTTTTAAAGGAAAGGTATAACAACCCATGAACCCAGACTTGCAATGCTGTTTCATGTGAAAGAAGTTTCCAAAACTACTTTTGATGCTTTTTACATTAGATTTTCATGTCAGAAAAAGGTATTCTTGCCTTAATTCCAAAACTTAGATGACATTTCAAAATATACCCAGATGTTACTGAAATTTAAAGTCCTTTTTTTTTTCCTGGTGCCAGAAATTGAACCCAAAGACCCTTCACCACTGTGCCACATCCCCAACCCTTTCTCTTTTTTCTTTGGAGACAGGGTCTTGCTAGGTTGCTTACACCTTCATCAAATTACTGAGGCTGGCTTTTAACTTGTGATCCTCCTGCCTCAGCCTCCCAAGTTATTGGGATTACAGGCGTGCGCCACCACACCCGGCTCCTGTGTGCTCTTTATCTTGACACTGGTCAGTTTCAATGGTCTCTACCTCCCTATTGATTTCTATGGTTCCCATTACCGTGAGAAATTAATTTGTCTATCTTTCGTTGTCTTCTTTCTGGCTTCTGAGATGACTGATCAGCGCTATTCTTCATCTTGGATAAGCTTAGTTTTCCCGGCAGTTCTGGGAAGATGTTTCTGATTTTCTCCCCAAGAGCTGAATTTCCTATTCATAAATTAAATTCTTCTACTTTCTTTTTTTCTTTTTTAAATCTTTATTGAGTACTTCAACTTTTTACTTTCAGAAAGTTTTTCCTGCCTGGGCGTGGTGGTGCACGCTTGTAATCCCAGTGGTTTCAGGAGGCTGAGGCAGGAGGATCATGAGTTCAAAGCCAGCCTCAGAAACTTAGTAAGGCCCTAAGCAACTCAGTGAGACCCTGTCTCTAAATAAAATACAAAATAGGGCTGGGAATGTGGCTCAGTGGTGAGTGCCCCTGGGTTCAATCCCCAGTAGCCCACCTGCCCCCCCAAAAAAGTTTTTCCTCTTCTCCTATCTACTGAACACTCCTGAACTTTCTTATTTGGGACTTAACCAATCTAATGAGTGTGTAGTAGCGCTGATAGTTTAAAATCTCAATCTGCAAAGAAATAATGGAATGTTGGAAAGTAAATGTAGATTTTTGTTTGTTTGTTTTACGGTGCTGGGGATTGAACCCAGGGCCTTGTGCTTGGAAGGCAAACACTCTACCAACTGAGCTATATCTCCAGCCCTTAATGTAGATATTTATGTTTTGAATCACCGTAGGGTAAAATTGGGTTTACTATTACATTTTAACACTAATAGTTAACCCAGTGTTAAGAAATACCCAGAAAAAAAAAAAAAGATATTTCATGGAAAAAAAAAAAAAGATATTTCATGGAAAAAAAAAAAAAGAAATACCCAGAAGCTGGGCGCAGAGGGGCACACCTGTAATATCAGGAGCCTCAACAACTTAGTAAGGCCCTAAGCAATTAGCAAGAACCTGTCTATAAATAAATGAATAAATAAATAAATAGCCAGCTAGGGATGTGGTTCAGTGGTTAAGCATGCCTGGGTTCAATCAGCGGTACCAAAAGAAGGGAAGGGAAGGAAGGGAAGGGAAGGGAAGGGAAGGGAAGGGAAGGGAAGGGAAGGGAAGGGAAG
>JAJEJO010005075.1:236206-304578 GCA_020662805.1 Glaucomys volans | reverse complement strand
AGGGAAGGGAAGGGAAGGGAAGGGAAGGGAAGGGAAGGGAAGGGAAGAAAGAGGAAGGGAGGGAGGGAGGGAGGAAGGGAGGAAGGAAGAAAAAGGAAGGGAGGGAGGGAGGAAGGGAAAGGAAGGAAGGGAGGGAGGGAGGAAGAAAGACCCAGAAACCAGAATTCAAACTGGTCGGCAGGCAAGGAAACTTGCCACTTAGAAATGAGAAGTTAGAGCCGGGCGTGGTGGCCCAGGCCTGTAATCCAAGCGATTTGGGAGGCTGAGTCAGGAGGATCGAGAGTTCAAAGCCAGCCTCAGCAACTTAGCGAGGCCCTAAGCAACTCAGTGAGACCCTGTCTCTAAATAAAATACGAAATAGGGCTGGGGATGTGGCTCAGTGGCCGAGTGTCCCTGAGTTCAACCCTTGTTTCAAAAAAAAAAAAAAAAAAAGAAAAGAAATGAGAAGTTAGGGGCTGGGTATGCAGCTTTGCCTAGCGTGCGTGAGGCCCTGGGTAGGATCCCCAACACAGGAAGCAAAAATCCACTAAAACAGAAATACAAAAAAATTGGAAGACAGCTAGGAAAGACAGGGTCCTACTGAAGCCAGAAGTAAAGACAGGCAGTTAGTGTGGATTCGGGTTGAATCGAGAAATCGAGGCCATTTGAGTCTGGGAAGTTGGAAACCTGCCCTGAGAGGTTGGCAAGTTCATGTCCCCAGAGCCTTTTGATACCACCCCTCCCCAAAAGGCTGTTAATGAAGCCACCCCTGAGCAGACAGAGGGCTACTAGTCAACGCCCCTGGGCTGCCACTCCCTTCCTGCCTAGCACTCCACCTTGGCCCTTCCAGCCCGCCTGCTCGCCCCCCACCCCCACCATCCACCTACATTTCTCAGTCACTGTGCAGGATGGGGGGAAATGAACAAGATAAGGGAGAAGAATGCAGGAGAACAAAGGAATCTTTAGTCTATGAAGGGGCGGGGCGCTCTCACTTCTTGGGATACCAGAAGACCAGCCATGGCCCCCTTCTCCCTCCCCGTAGAAGTCTGTGTTACTACCTTTAAATAAAACCGGCTATATGCCTGCCTTGATGTGCTTCTCTAATGTTCAAACTTCAACATTTGAGGAAGCAGAACTCGTCACTCATAACGGGTGGTATCCCTATGCTTCTTTTGGCCACCACAATTGACAAATAGCAGATAGCCTGATGACTGAATGAGTGGAGCCATTTTGAAGCTCTTGAGATGGTTTGGCAACAGTGAAAACACCCCTCCTGGTTCTGCAGCAGGAGGCGTGACTGATGAGGGTTTTGGCTTCTGTCCTCTGCTTCCACCATTACCACATTCCTTCCACTGGACTGTTCCCAGCAAGGGACTGAGCCATCATAGGGTGAGTTCCTGTCAGATTCCTCTGATGGCCTAAGGCTCAGGCCCTGGTGGTCTGCCTGGCACAGACCTTCTCAGAACTGCATTGCAGCTGAGGCCTTCTGCCCTACTCGGCTCCTCCCTGGCAGCTAACCACCCCTGGCGTGGGGGCCAGAGTCAGCTTCTCTGTCTGTTCCAGCTCTCCCCAGCGTTCCTCCCCATAGGTGTTCCCCCATAAATCTCCTGCATGACCATCTTCTTGGCACCTCTTTTTCAGAGACCTGAATTAACAGGGTGGCAAAAGGTAATTGCAAGAAACTCTGCAACAGGCTGCCTCTTCCTGGCACTGACCTGTCCTCCCAAGTCAGTGACTTAAGGACAACTTCAGTGCACAGCCACCCACCACAGCGGCCTCTTCTCCTCAGGGCCTTTCCTGGGCACACCCTCCTGGGACACCAGAAGCACACCTCAACACAGACATTCCTCCTCCCCACCTCAGCTGAGCAAGCGCCATGCCTGGGGACACACACAGACACTTGCTCCATCTCAGAGCCCTTATTCATTTGGAGCCAAGCAAGCCCGTCCTTTGAATGCAATCTCCCTTTCTTCTCTTAATGAGGCATCACTACTACATCAATAATACCAAAAAAATGCTTTGCATAACAATAGCTTTTTTGCTACTTTCCCAAGTCCTTCAGATAAACATTACCTCATTGGATCCTGATAGCCCTGAATGTAGTCAGGACCAGTACTGGCCTCACTTCACATGGGAAGAAGTGGAGATTCAGACTAACTTCAGAGGGAATCAGTTTCGAAGTCTGTCCGCAACAGAAGGAACCTCTAAGAACTCTGCTTCTAAAATTGTTTAAATTCCAAGAATTGAAATCAGAAGATCAGTAGTTAATGGCAGACTGGGGACCTGAGAGGAATGACTCAATGACAGTGAACTCCCCATCCCACGTCACCTTTGCGGACATAGCCACACCTCGAGTTTCTGAGCTGCTCCTCTCCGCCTGCACTGTGCTAGGTGCTCGCAGGGGTGCTGCTGAACACCTCCTCAGCATCCCCTGCTCCCCTCCTCTCTGTCTAAAAGTATTGAGACTTCAGTTCCATCGCTGCTCATCCACCCCTCTGCCTCAGGGATGTGCTCTGGTTGATTTAACCTGCCCAACACTTTCCCTTCTCCAGAACTGGACAGAAAAACCCAATTTGCAGGCACAGAAGGGCACTCTCTCTTATTGGACTCCGTTAGGAAGCGCTGGCTTCTGCTCCTGCTGGCTGCTTCTCTGTAGCCCTGAAAGGAAGCCAAGGTGTTCTTTTGGGGAATGATAGTTTTTAGCAATTAAAACTTAACTGTTTATCTTTAAAACCAAGAAAAAATAACATAGGCAAAGACAGATGAGGTTCCTGGGACCCTTGGCGGTTACTACATCAAGTCACGCTGACTGTTTCAGGCAGGTAGGACTAAATTTCAACCCTCTAGAAACTGACCCAGGGTTCTCCTGGCCTTAGCATGTGACAGTTTCTGAGCACACGCAGAAAGATCAGACAGCTTTAGCTACTGAATAGAACTGTAGTAGTTTGCTGGACGAGGGGGAGGAGTAGGAGGGAGGAGGAGGAGGGAAGAGCCCTTTCCTTCAGTTCTTCTTTCCTGCCCTGCAGGGATGACACTTAACCACCTCCAGGGGCTGCAGCTGAGCTCCAGAAATGGTCACACTGAACCAGGACTCCTTCCCTTCCCCCATTCTAGCCCTCTGCCAAGCAGAGAGCCTCCAAGACTGCCCTGGAGGAAGGAGCTGCCTGCCAAGTATCTGCCCACCTGGGGCCAAGGCAAGGGCAGGGCCAATGACTCTGTCCTGTGAACAGCTGGAGAAGAAGTGGGCAAAAGGGCAGCCTTGGGGCAACAGGACTTGTTTCTCGCTCTCCTCCGAGTAGAGGAATAGCAGGAAATAAAGTAAGAAAATCAAAGAAACATAGAATATTAACAAAGAGAATAGCTATTTTCCAAATTCTCTTCCTTATAGATGTGATTATACAATTTTGGCAGAATCTGAAAGAAAGGACAATTTGGTAGTCCATCTGATAATACCAAGTGTGGCTATTCATCAAGGACTGTTAAGCACCTGCCTTGTGTCCTAGTGATACAGCCCTGAAAACACACACACACACACACACACACACAATGTCCCTGCCTCCAGGAGTTCACATCTTAATGGTGGGAGGGAGAACAGGAATAGGCCATCACAGTGAATAAACAAGACGATTTTAGGCTGTGGGAAGTGCTCTGAAGGAAATAATAGGGTAATACAACAGAAAGCACCTGGTGGGGGGCAGGGAGGATACCTGCTTCAGAGAGTGTCCGAAATGCCTCCCGACTGGCTCTGTGGCACAAGCCCATAACCCTAGCAACGCAGGAGGCTGAAGTAGGGGATGGCCAGTTTGAGACCAGTCTGGACAACTTAATGAGACCCTGCCTGAAAATAACAGTTAAAAAAGGGCCAGGGATGTAGTTCAGTGGTAGAGTGCCCTTAGGCTCAACACCCAGTGCCTAAGGAAAAAAGAAATGCCTCCTGGAGTTGACACATGAGCTGAGTCACATGGGTGGTCTGAACAAATGCTGCTCCAGAAGGGCAAGGAAATAACAAGTACAAAGGTCCTGTGGCAAAAATGTTTGGACAGAAAGGTCCTCCGTGTGCTGGGAATGTAATGGGTGAAGCTGGAGAAGCTGCTAGGGTCCCATAAGGCTGGGCCTTATAGGCCAGAGCAAGGTTTGTGAGAATGCCTGTGGTGGATGGAAGGGTAGGTGGACATGCCCGTTGGGCTCTTCTTCTGGATGTTTTAATGAGCTAAGATCTGGAGTCTAATATGGGATCATATTTAAGATCTTCCACTATAATGATCTTGAGAAAGTGGCGAATTTTTTTGTGGTTCTGGGAATTGATCTCAGGGTCTTGCCCATGCTAAGCAAGCACTCCATCACTGAGCTATCCCCCCCCAGCCAAGTTTCCTTATTTTTTAATATTTTAAGCTGCAAATGGACACAGTATCTTTACTTTATGACAGTATCGTCTTATTTTATGTGTGCTGAGAATCGAATCCAGTGCCTTGCAGATGCTAGGCAAGCGCTCTACCACGGAGCCACAACCCCAGCCCCAAGTTTCCTCATTTTAAGTTTCCTTTTAATAAAGGTTTCTACTGTCTATTCCAAGTGACTTGTATGGAGATTAGCCCCAAACCTTAGCCTTGTGAGTCGACTTCATTTTCAATATTGCAAACAATGAAAATAAGAGTGAACAGCCGCCCCCACGAAAAAGCTGATTATTTTGCTGGCATAATTAACGTTGTCATTGCAGTTTCACCTGACATTTTAAGACCTCAATCTTGGTCCTAGGTCTGAGTTGATTTGGTCATTCCAGTTCATTTTCCGTTTCAGGAACCAAAAGCAATAACAACGTTGATACTGACATTTGTCATTTTTATCTTCGCCGTCTCACTGTTCCACTGGGCCGAGTTTAGGGAGATGGTTGGGAGGGCGGGGACCAGGGGGGAATCGAGGAGTGGGGTGGCGAAAGGGGGAAACGTGAAGACCGTGCAGACTGAAAACAAGGAGAATGGAGAAGGGACTGGGTGCCTCCTATCTCAGGGAAGGAAGAAATGAGAAGTGGAAAAAAGAACAGGTCGGATGACCGAGGGAGTTGGAGGCAGGTGGAGCGCGATTCCGCAGGGAGCCCGGGGCCTCGCTCGGCCGCACGGCGCAGCCAGGCGACGGGGCTCGGCTCCCGGAACAGGCAGAGAGCAGGAGAGGGAGAGGCGTGAAGAACCGAACAGGGAGAGGAGAGAGTGAAGAAAAGAGCGAGAGGAGCAACATCCGAGGCGAGAAGGAGGGAGACCATCTCCAGGAAAGCCCGCGGGAACCGAGAGCCGAGAGATCAGCGGGGCTCAGCTTGGGAGGGGGCCACAGCGGGGGCGGGGCGCCAGGCGGCACGAGGCCAATGGGAGGGTGCTCTGGGGGAGAGGCGGGGCACCAGGAGGCAACTAGGCCAATAGGAAGGCGAGTCGGGCGATAGGCGGCACAAGGCCAGCGAAAGAACGACTCGGGGCGGGGCGGCAGGAGACCAATGGGAGAGCGAGCAGAGAGGGCGGGGCGCCAGGCGGCGCGAGGCCAATGGGAGGGCGAGCCGGGGAAACGCGGGCGCGCAGGGGAGACGGACCCGGAAGGCGGTGGGGGCGGGGAGCCGAACTGACAACCTGTCAAATCCATTTCAGGACGAACTAGGTCACGCGCCTCCCCAAGCCAGGGCGCCCCCGCCCCGCGCGGCCCGGCGGGTGGCCCGCGGGCCAGGCCGCGGCTCCTTCCTCTTCCTGCCGGCGGCGGTGGGGGCGGGGCGGGACACCTGCCCCCCGCCCGCCGGCCCCGCGGCTCGGGCGGCCCTGCGCTCGGACTCGCACGCGCCGGAGGCTGCTGCCCGTGGGGCTTCCCGGCAGCCGGGGGCCTCGCGGCGACGGCCTAGCGCGGCGCTCGGGCCCGCACGCCTCGGCCTCCTCGCCGCCCGCCCCCGCGCGCGGCCGCGCACTACTTGGCGCGGAGGGATCCGCGCGGGCGCTGGGAGGGCCGCAAAGGAGGCGGCGCGCGGCGAGGACGAGGCGGCGCTGCCAGTCACTGCGCCTCCGGGGCTGCCGGCCGCCGGGCCTTGGCGGGCGCGGGTGGCGCCGCAGGGAGGCCGGCGGCCTCTCCTGGCCCGGGTCAGCGCCGAGCCTCCCTGTCGTCTCGCGGCGGAGCCGGTGTAACGGCGGGCGCGGCGGCCAGCTCCGGGCCGCGGCCCGCACCCCGCACGTCCCCGCGTGAGGCGCGCCCTCGCCGTGCTGGGGGACCCGGCAGGCCGCCTCCGCGCCGCGCACCGCGGATGGGCGTGGATGCCGGCGCCCCGCGGGCGCTGCCCGCCAGGCACGCGTGCTGCTCCGCACGGCCTCCCCGCACTGAGCGCACGCTTTGTTCAGTTTTCATTACTTGGCGGTGCTAATAATGTCGGTGCCCCCCAGAGCAAGGCAACGCACCGCTTTAAATTACGGTCACCACGCTGCACACACCAAGGGCCAGCTTTCTAGAAAGGCTAAAATATGCTAAATCTGAATATTTGAACAGTAATTATTCAGAGTGTTTCCTTGCGTTATGATAGTGAAATGGAGCAAAAACATTTTCATTCAAACATTTCTTTAGCCAACGAATATTTCTTGAAGTCTATCTGTGATGTGCTTTGAAATATTTTTTTACCAAATTAATAAACATTACCAAACCAGTAAAAGAACTTTATTTCGTTTTAAATTCCATCCTTTAAAAACATTTTATCCAAAACTTGGGGAAGAAAGAAAAGTACATATTACTTGTATACACAATGTGTATATGTAAATTTTGTACATTTACGTTTACAACATTAAATTCATGAAACAATTAGCATTATTGTATTGGAAAAACGACCATATTATTTTGTAGCCTAGTATAATCAATAAAGGGTAAGAGTGGAAGTCCGACCTTTTTAATAAAAATTAAAATTTAACAAAACAGGCCTTTCCTCTGTGGTTATTATATTTTCATTATAAGCAAATTCCTTAAAGTCAGCCAATTTTTCAAAGGGAATAGGCGCCCTCTCTTCTGACCGATTTGCAAACCAATGGTATTATGGGAAATCTCAGCTCTCATTGGGTATATAAAAAAGTGTTGTATATTTTCTTGTTTCCAAGAGTTTGTTATCTATTCCCACGGAAAGTTGTTTTCTTTCTCCTTGTCACTCTTAATTTTTTCAATGTGTTGAGTTTTTGTTGTTGTTGTTGTTTTTACTTTTTTTTTTTAGTTGTAGATGGACACAATACCTTCTTTTTTTTTTTAAATGTGTTGCTGAAGATTGAACCCAGTGCCTTATGTGTGCTAGGCAAGCACTCTACCACTGAGCCACAACCCTAGGCCCTCTTTTAATGTTAATTGTACTAAGGAGACAATAAAACCACAAGTGGTTTTTTTTTTTTTTTCAACAAATAAACCATGAAACTGTCAACAACAAAGTCAGTACTGTCAAAACTGGAGAATGAATTGTATATTATTGTATCATTGGCTGGGATTTAGCCACTGCATATGTTACAGTTTTACTTACAATAATAAGTAAAACTGAAGAGTTACAAAACTTTAAATGCAGTACTAAAATAATCACCTTGGTGCATTTGGATATATTTCAATTCAGTCCTTTAACAGAGGGTAGAAAACATTTCTTAAGTAAGTGTTTTGAGGGGCTGGGGTTGTGGCTCGCTGGTAGAGTGCTTGATTCACATGTGTGGGGCACTGGGTTCAATCCTGGGTACCACATGAATAAATAAAGGTGGTATGTCCATCTATAACTAAAAACATTTTATAAAGAAAAAGTGTTTTGAAATGATATGTCACATCATTGTTTAGATTTCCAATTTCACAAAAAAACTTCCATTTCTCTACAAATATGAAAATTAGAAACATTTTGCCTTAATTCTTACTTCTGTTGTATCCTTTGTTAGCAAATTCTTTTGAAAGAGATTTGGGGAATTAATTGCCTTTATAAATGGAGTTACTGTTTTGCCTAAACATTTCATGTATAATTCCCTTCTGTAAGGAGGATTTTTATAATTCCCTACTAAAATGTCTTGGCTCAATTTTATTTCTCAATTGGTAGTGAATTTCCTGCACTAGAAGGAAACCTCCTTACTTCTTAGGGGGAGAAGGGTGGGTGTCAGTCCAGGTAAAGACATCCTCATGGCTGCTCTGGTGGTTGAATTCAGCTTATACCCCAATGGCTAAAATATTCTGTGAAAGGGAAACAAATACACTTGAGTTAGCAGTCAGAAGCCAGTGGTCTTGCCAGGCGTGCTGGCACACACCTTTAATCCAAGCGACTTGGGAGGCTGAGTCAGGAGGATCGAGAGTTCAAACCAGCCTCAGGCAACTTAGCGAGGCCCTTAGCAACTCAGTGAGACCCTGTCTCTAAATAAAATACAAAATAGGGCTGGGGATGTGGCTCAGTGGCTGAGTGTCCCTGAGTTCAATTCCTGGCTCCAAAAAAAAAAAAAAAGAAGAAGCCAGTGGTCTTCAGATGTGTTTTGTTTGTCTCACAATGTTTAGAAATTTTGAAATTTCTAAGATTTAAAAAATGGAAGACTCCAGATTTAAAAAAAAAAAAAAACAGAATTGCAGTTGTGCATGGTGGCACACACCTGGTAATCCCTGCGACTTGGAAGGCTGAGGCAGGAGGGTCGGAAGTTCCAGGCTAGCCTGGGGAATGTAGTGATACTGTATCTCAAAATGAAAAATAAAAAGGGCTGGAAATGTAGGTCCGCTGGGTTATATCCCCAGTACTGTAAACCAAAACCAAACCCCCAGAATGGTAGCTTCTTGTTCTCGTTTGGGTCTTGATTATCCCCCAAAGGTCCGAGTGTTGAAGCCTTTATCTCCAGCCTGTGGTGCTGTGGAGATGGTGGAAAGAAGTTGGGTCGCCGTGGGTGTGTCCTTGAAGGGACTGTTGGGCCCCAGACCCTTTCCTGTCTCTATCTCTTTGCTTCTTGGTTCCCTGTGGTGACCAGCTGTGTTCCACCACACAGTCTGGCCATGGTGTTCTTTCTGCATGGCCAGAGACCCCAAAATGACAGCGTCAATTGACCACAGATTGAAACCTCTGAAACTTTGAGCCAAAACAAACTTTTCTTCCTTATGAGTTGATATTGTCAGGTGTCTTATCATAGCAACAGAAAGCTAGCATACTTGTCTTAAAAATTAGTCAGAGCTGGCTTCCCTTGTCCTGCATAGATATCTTGCCTGGTTATATGCTGTGATGGTTGACAACCTGCTGTCCTCTCTACCTTGGGCTCAGTACAGCCCCTTTTCAACTTCCTGGACTCTGTAGTTGTAATATCACTCTAGATTATACAGACTTGTGAAAAACTTTGCCACAGAAAGGTAGACCTAAGAAGAAGAGGTAATGTTAGGCTTTTGTTCTAGGTAAATATGAGTTGGGAAATGGAAAATTATTGGTACTACATATAACTAGATATATCCCATCTTTTTATTTCCTAGGTATTAGAAAAAGTCAGGTGGTGATAAATTAAATTTTTAATTAAAAAAAAATGGAACTAATGTTTTTTTGTGCTTTACTTTCCACTTATAAAGTCCTGCCTTGAGTCAGGCATGGTAGTACACATCTGTGATCCCAGTAACCAGGAGGTGATTAGGTAAATGAAGAGTTTGAGGCCAGCCTCAATAACCCTGTATCAAAATAAACCATAGAAGGGGCTGTAGATGTAGTGGTAGAGCACCCTGAGTTTAATCCCAGTACCTCCCAAAAAAATTCTTTTGTTGATTCATATAAACATCACTGGGAGTCTTGATTAATAGAACCTGAGAATAGCAATCAATTGTGAAAGATTATACAAGAAAAAAGTATTCCTGGCTGGGCATGCAATCCCAGTAGCTTGGGAGGCTGAGGCAGGAGGATGGCAAGTTCAAAACCAGCCTTAGTAATTTAGCAAGGTCCTAAGCCACTTAGCAAGACCCTGTCTCAAAATAAAAAGTGAAAAAGGACTGGGGATGTGGCTCAGTGGAAGTGGCCCTGAGTTTGCTCCCTGGTACCAAAACAAAACAAAACAAAACAACCCCCCCAAACAAAACCCAATTGCCAAAGGGCTACAAAGTAACAGTGATGGTGATGATAACCCTGTCGTGGCACTTCTGAGCCTGTGCTGAACCTGGTGTGAGTACCAACGTATGCGCCGTGTCATGTCATGTCATCACGGTTATTTAGCTGTTTCTCACTTGGACGATGCTGGTGATAGAACCCAGGCCTGTGCATGCCAGGCGAGCATCTGCCTCTGAGCCACATCCCCAGCTGGCCTTTTGATTTCCCATTTGTGACCTCATCCTCCTTTTCTTCAGCTGCCCTGGGTCACGAAGCTCAGGCCTGAGGTGAGTGTTCTCCTTTGCTGTTTGTCAGGGATGGCACTGACCTGCGGTCCTTCCTAGCCCTACAAACACCCACAGGTCTTCCTTCCTTGCCTTTCCCTGACTCTGTCCTCAGCTTGTCCTCTCTTGTCACCACCAGTGTTTTTCCCTCTGTTGTCCCATTCCTCACCAGAGCAAGAAGTACAGTCGGGCGTAGTGGTGCACGCCTGTAATCCAAGTGACTTGGGAAGCTGAGTCAGGAGGATAGCGAGTTCAAAGCCAGCCTCAGCAACTTAGCGAGGCCCTAAGCAACTCAGTGAGACCCTGTCTCTAAATAAAATACAAAATAGGGCTGGGGATGTGGCTCAGTGGCCGAGTGCCCCTGAGTTCAATCCCTGGTTCCAAAAAAAAAGAAAAAAAAAAAAAAAAAGAGAAGTCCAGCATCCCTTTTTAGGGCAGAGGAGCAGTTGTTCATCAGCCACGATGAAGCAACCAAGGCGTGGTGACAGGAAAATGACAGACGAAAGGAGGGAGATGGCTCTAAGGACAGATGAATAGGGAGAGGTGGACAGCCACTTCTCCCCCTCCAGATCATCAGAAAACAGTGCAAGCCAGAGAGCAGCAGCACGCTCGGAAGGACTCCCAGTCCGCCCAGGTGGAGAGCCTCTTTCCATGATTGTGAGGAGTGTGAAGTAAAGTGGCCGCCCGGTTCCAGTTGGGGTTCAGATACATCAACAGGAAATGTTTAAATAAAATATGTACTTTAGTGTAATAGAAGGTTTGTGAAAATGTTTTAATGAAAAGCCCTAATGCCATGTCACATGAAGAAAAAAGGAAGACAATTATATGTAAAACTATATTTAGGAAATAAAAGATTGCATTTTTTTTTTTTTTTTTTTTTGGAACCAGGGATTGAACTCAGGGACACTCGGCCACTGAGCCACATCCCCAGCCCTATTTTGTATTTTATTTAGAGACAGGGTCTCACTGAGTTGCTTAGGGCCTCGCTAAGTTGCTTAGGGCCTCGCTAAGTTGCTGAGGCTGGCTTTGAACTCGCGATCCTCCTGACTCAGTCTCCCAAGTGCTGGGATTACAGGCATGCGCCTCCGCACCCAGCTTGTTTTAATTTTTAATTGATTGAAATATATTTAAAAAGTTAGAAAGAAGTGTGATAAAATCATAATGGATACAGATTTCCAATAATTTGATAGTGACCATGTGGTACATATACAATCAAAAGACGATATCAAAGGCTGGGCGGACTCCGAGGCAGAGTGCTTGCCCAGCAGGCATGGACTCTGCGTTCCATCCCAGCACTACAAAAAAGAATTTAAAAATTAAATTAAGAATGTACCTATTGAGTTAGCTCCATGAAAGAAACTAAGAAAGCATACTATAGCTACAGATGTTACTGTCTCCACATTTCAAAAATGTTTTCCAAATGCCCCCTGGGAACTGGGCATGAGAGGACTGATGGCTGAGCACAACCTTCTCTCAGTGCTAGAAGTGAATCAAAGTACATGTCGCATGGATGCTGCATCTGTAATAGCAGCTTTTTGTAGAGAAGGATGACACACAATGTCTTCCCCACTGCAGCTCCTGAAGCCATCAGTCCCCCGACTTCCTCAGTGGAAGGATGTGTATAGCAGCTCAGAAGGGACCGAGTAGCTAGGGCTGTTGTAACAAAGTGCAGACTGGGCAGCTTAAGCAACAGGAATTTATTTTCTCTTGATTCTGGAGGCTGGAAGGCCAAGGTCAAGGTGTTACAGGGTTGGTTCCTCTGAGTCCCTTCTCCTTGGCAAATGTTACCTTCTCACTGTGTTTTTACATGGTCTTTCTTCTGTACATGTCTGTGTCTTGACCTCTTCCTAGTAGGATACCCTAATGACCTCATCTACTTTTTTTTGTTTTTTGGGACCAGGGATTGAACCCAAGAGCACTTAACCACTGAGCCACATCCCCAGCCCTTCTCTCATATTTTATCTGGAAATAGGATCTCACTGAGTTGCTCAGAACCTCACTAAGTCGCTAAGGCTGGTTTTGAACCTGTGATCCTCCTGCCTCCTGAGCTGCTGGGATTACAGGTGTGTGCCACCGCGCCTGGCTGCATTTCTCTCTTTAATTACTCCACCTTCAAGGGACAACAAGGGTTCCTAGGGGAAGGGAGGGGCTGGTTGGAGAACATATCTCCTTACGGAGAGTTACCCAGTGCATGGATTTTGTTACGGCATCCCAAGCAGACTGATACAAGCGATTGCCCTGAATGAGAAGGCTGGAGTTTAGGTTGCTGCAGTGCCAGAAAGAGAGGCAGCGGGGAGATCTGGTTGGAGGAGCACTGCTTTAAGTAGCTGGTCAATTGGCTCTACTTAAATTCTGTAGGATTGTGGGAAAGCCTTTTTTTTTTTAAGTTTTTTTTTTAATTGTTATTTTTTAGTTGTTGATGGACCTTTTATTCATTTGAGAATCAAATCCAGGGCCTCACACATGGGAGGCAAGTGCTCTACCACTGAGCCACAAGCCCAGCCCTGAGGGGAAAGCCCTTTAAGACCTACTTCTACATAGAACTTTCCAACAGCATCTTGACAATTTACATAGAAAATTATTAGAAATGAGAAGGTAGAATAATGCAAATCTGTTGAATATTCTACATGGGCATTTTAATATTTTATTTAGGATTTATGAATTTCCATGCCTTTCTGGGGATCTATTAGAAGGAAAATTTGCTGGACGTGGTGGCACATGCCTGTGATTCCAGTAGCTCAGAAGGCTGAAGCAGGAGGATCTCAAGATTTAAAGAGCATGTCTATTTGCTTGAATGCAAAGTAGAGCTATGTGTTTTAGGAAATTTCTTGCATTACCTACATAGTAGAGTATGTAAGTATATATATAGTAGAGTATATAAGAAGTTGAGTCTTGGGAAAGAAAAAAAATGAGAACAAGTATGGCAACAACAAACAACAACAAAATATTCCAACCTGCACTGGCTTGTTCAGTAGGAGAATCTTGAATCTGAGCCAAAGAATTCTCCATTCATCTTGCAGGGGCTCAGTTCCTCTCGGAGCGGGGAGGGTCTGTGTAGTGAATGCTATCACCATAGCTCTCCTTAGTGTGGAAAACCTGCATGTGCAAGCAGCCATCTCTCCTTGTTTCAGTACCACGTTGCTTACTTGCATCCAAGCAAAGCTTTTGAACTAAAAAACTGCCTGGCGCCTGTACCAGGTAGTATGAACTCAAAGGAAACCAATCAACATAAGCAAAGGACATCGAGTGAGCTTTGACCATCTCTTCTCTGGGACTTCTATTTAGGCTTCATGGGAATTGTACTCAGGAAAGCCTTAAGGCACAGAAGGCTCCGAAGACTCCTCCACTGAATGGTATTCCTCCATTCATCTGCTGAAGCCCTGACCACAACGTCAGGACACCTGGAGGCAGGGTAGTCAGGGTTCAGTGACGTCCCAGAGCCCTGAGCCTGGCTTTCTCTGTCTGCCATCAGAGGACACTGACAGAAGGCGGTGGCTGCAAGCCAGGAAGACGGCCCTCACCAGAAGATGAACAGCTGACACCTTGATCTCAAAGTTCCAGCCTCCAGAACCGCGACAGATCTCTATTGCTACGTCACCCAGTCTGTGTGTTTTGATAGGGCAGGCGGAGCAGACTGATGCCCACGCCCGTCTAAGCAGGAACCTCGCTGGTCTTCATCCTCCACGTCTTCTTAATACCTACTCATAACTTCCTTGTCTGAAGAACCTATTCCCGCCCCACCCCACCCTGACTGCCGGCAGCCCGTTCCTGTTCCGGGCGGGAGCGCGCCCTAAAATACGTCTGTCCCAGTGCGAATTTGCTTGCTTCCTTGTGGATTCTACTTGCACTGGCACGAAGGACTGCTGACAGCGACCTCCCTCTCGCTCTCTGTGCTGTCCACAGTGCAGAGCCCGAGGCCCGGACCACAGCAGGACAGGTGAGGCCTCTGTTTTACCATAGCCCTGCCGATTTTGGTGAATGAAAGGACTGGGGACTTTTTTGGTTTTCTCATCAATTTGAAGGGCATTAGGTGGTGCCCGTGGAAGATATTTCTAATGTAGGCTCAGAAATTGACTCAAAGTGGAGTCAATAGGTTAATTCATTTGATGCTATCTTGAGTTGATTCTCTATTTCATTCAAAACAGGCTCAGACTGGACAGAAAAGAGACTGTCCAAAGTGTGGTCACAGACTCCACTGGCGATGGATGATGAGGGTGAGCAGCAGTGGGTACGGCAGTTTTCTCAGTTTGCGTTGTGAATAGGGTGCAGAGTTTGGAGCCAGGAATCTTGCTCTCCAATTCCTGTTTTCCTGTCGCTAGTTGTACAGCCTTGAGCTGCTCACTTTCTGCCCTCTGGACCTTGATTCCCTCTGGAGTGGGAGAAGATCTCAGAGGCCAGGGTTCTATCTCAGTGGTAGAGCACACCGGGCTCCAGATCTTAGATTCAATCCCAGGACCAAAATAAATAAATAAAAATAAGTAAGATAAAACTTAAGCAGTTCCTGCCCTGAAAATTTCTTGGGCCTGGGGTTGGGTGGGGCGGATGCAGAAACAAGATTGACAGGATTCTCAATTTCTTTTTTTTCTAGTATTAGGGATTGAATCCAGGGCTTAGGTGCATGCTAGGCAATGCTCTGCCACTCAGCTACAATCCCAGCCCAGGATTTTCCAATCTTACATCAAACTTAACCTAGATGGATGAAAATTGTCACTGTGAGCCACTTCTGAAGTCTTAACCTTTATTGACCAGGTCCCTATGGATGACAGACCTGGGCCAGCTTCTGTCGTCCTTCATGGGGGCCTTTCCTTGCTGCACCCAGGTTCAGCCTTTGGCAAAACTACTTATTTGTCTTTTTCTGCCAAGACTGGCTCAGTCACACAAGGCACAGTTGCTCCAACTATCTTGATTGCCAAAAATGGCACTCTGTGGCCCCTCAGGACAAGGAGGTGGTGGTAAGGAGACCTCCTTCTCCCTTTAGAAACGCCCCTCCAGAGAATGAACAAAGGTGTTTGCCCAGGAAGAGATCACACTGCAACAGGAAGTGAAGTTGGGCTGTGTGTGGTAGGGTGGATCTCGATTGCCTTTGGAGAACTGACTGTCTCTACCAGACAAATGACAGGCCAATGTTTTCTCAAGTAGAAGTGAATTCTCATCTCCACGATCAAACACAAGAACTTGTTGGATTTCTTTTTGCTATGCTTCTGAGAGGTTAATTGGCTCCCACAGAGGCCTTGCCTTTCCTGGCCCATGTACCTGGCCATCTCACAGTCAGTCGCATACCTACAGCAAATAGAGTTTTTTCTCAGAGATGGGGCAATGTTTAGGGAATGCCAGGATAGAGGCCAAGTGGTCTGAGTTGGAAATTGAATTATGTAAGTGGATAACTTTTTTTTTTTTTACTTTTCCAATGTATAAACACAAATCCTCAAAATGAGAGAATTAAGGAAAGAAGGAAGGAGTGGAATTCAGATGCTAAGCATCAAGCCTTACAATGGTCTGCTCTCCTGAGCCTCCACCTGGGGATAGTCCTGGCCTTCTAGCAGGCCTGCCTGGCTTCCAGGTGACACAATCATGTAGCCAATGTCTGGGAACTCGCTGCCCAGGCCTTGGGACCATCTCCAACCCTGGCCTTGTAACCAAGTAGCTAGCTCCAAGTCCAGTCTATAAATTTCACCCTTAAAATATCTCAGCAGTCTGTCTCCTCCTCTCTATTCCCAGGACTGTCCCTTTGGTTTAAACATCACTAAACCACTGTTGTTGTTTTTTTTTGTACCAGGGATTTGAACTCAGGGGCACTCGACCACTGAGCCACATCCCCAGCCCTATTTTGTATTTTATTTAGAGTCAGGGTCTCACTGAGTTGCTCATGGCTAGGATTATAGGCAGTACCACCAAGCCTGTCACCGTTGGTCTCTTGTTTCCTCCACTCCTATACATGCCGGAACAAACCTTCCAAAACACGGTTCTGATCACATCAGCCCTTATTTAAAAAGCCTTTCAGGTCAAGCCCAGTGGCAGAGCACTTGCCCATCACGTGTGACGCCCTGAGTGGACTCCCACCCAGCACAGTCTTTCAGCTGCTGTGTGCCTTGGCCATTGCTGGTTGCGACGAGGCCCAAGACTCTGTCCAGCTTGCTCGATACACACATTCTCTCTCCTTTTTTTTTTTTTTGCAGTACTGAGGATCTAACTCAGGAATGCTTTACCACTGAACTGTATCTCCAGATCTTTTTATTTTTATTTTGAGACATGGTCTCGCTAAGTTGCCCAGGCTGCTTTAGACTTATGGTCCTCCTGCCTTGGCCTCTAGGTTATCAGGGCCACCACGCCCAGCTCTCTGCCCATTTTAGTGAATTCTTTATGATAGCCAAAAGAGGTTGCTTGCTCCTTCCCGTACCTGTCCCCATGTTCCCTGCCCCTGTGCCTCCATCCATGCAGTTTCTGCCCCCGCACATCCTCCACACGCCTGTGCTCATCAAGGGCCAGTTCAGATGCTGTCCTCTCCCAGGCAGCCTTCCCTGTGCTTCCAGCCCGGAGGAAATTCTTCCTCTGAATTCTCTCAGAATTGTTCTTTTTCTTCTATTGAAGAGCTAATTATTTGCTTTAGTAGGACATTGGTTCTTAGTAATGAGTATTCATGAAGGTCACCAGGAGAACTTATTTAATTAAAATTTATTTATTTATTTATTTATTTATTTGCTGGTTATGGAACCCGGGACCTTGTGCATACTGAGCTTAAGTTCTACCACTGAGCTACACCCCCGAGCCCCTAGAGAATGTGTTCAAACTGCACAGCGCTGTGCCTGTTTCCAGAGACCCCAAAGTCTGGGGAACGATGCTCTAGCAGAAAGACGCCCAGCTGGAACTGCTTCCTCCATGGTGTCCTGTGCAGAGACAATGCGCTGGGAAGTCCTGATCTCAGGTCGATCGGATCTGTGCTGAGCTGCCTGGCGGAATTTCATGACTAATCAACATATTGATAGCAGTCCTGAAAACAGCATGGCACTTGTGTAAAGGACAATAGGGACTTAACTCTCCAATGACTGGAAGTGCTGGGGGCCGCAGGAGTGCAGGGACCAGGATGGACGGAGGAGGGCCTCTGCTGCTCCCCTCTGAGCAAACGTTCCCAGCAGGGTTGTCTCTTGGTCGTTTCCCCAAATGCCTAGAAATCCAGACTCACATGTGACATTGCCCGGTTGTTAAATGGTGACAGCGTTTTAAACACACTGAGCTTCACACAGCCCTGTGTGCACCTCCGACTCACACCAACAATCAGTTTTCATGATCAAAGTGTCAGCAGAAAGACATATTTGTACTTTGTGCTGCAGAAATGACAGCAACTTTACCTCATTTATTAATTTGTAAGTGGAATTGAAAAAAGTGGAAAGATGAACTCATCCTAGTATTTTATAAAGTCATGTTTAGAGCTGGATCTATCCCCTCTCAATTTAAGAAGTGAAAACTGAGTTCCAGAAAAATCAAGGGAACTACACAATTTTCAAGATATAAAACCAGTACAGGGGCTGGGGACATAGCTCAGTTGGTAGAGCGCTTGCCTTGCATGCACAAGGCCCCGGGGTTCAATCCCCAGCACCGCAAAACAAACAAAACAACCCAGGGCCCAGGCTGGGGCTGGGGCTCAGTGGAAGAGCACTTATCTCTTGTGTGGGACGCACCACCACAGCCCCCCACTGAAAAATAATTGTGTAATTTGGTCTTTAAAGTTATTTTCATTCTACTATTTAACTACTTCTGTGATTCAGTTACTATACTTGAAAAGTAAATGGTTAAACTGTGAATTACAGGGTTTTTTTTTTTTTTTTTTCCAGTACTGTGGATTGAACCCAGGGGCGCTCCACCCCTGAGTCACATCCCCAGCCCTATTTTGTATTTTTATTTAGAGACAGGGTCTCACTGAGTTGCTTAGGGCCTCGCTAAGTTGCTGAGGCTGGCTTTGAACTCGTGATCCTCCTGCCTTAGCCTCCCAAGTGCTGGGATTACAGGCATGCGCCACTGCGCCTGGCTTACAGGTTTTTTTTTTTTTAATTCTGAATATGTCTCAACACTTTACAGAGTAAAAAACATACATTTATTTGTTTTTTGGGGTCTGTTCATACTTTATACTCAGAGACGAACTACTAGATGCAGTGTCTGTGGCACACAGCAGCCTGCATTGTGGCTGTCATCATTCCTTCTGTTGCCATTGCCGGGCTGGGGACTGAACCCAGGCTCCCTGTGTCCCAGGCATGTGCTCTCCTACTGAGTTACACCCTCAGCCCTCAAAACCATATTTAAATTATGTAGATGTAGTCCTTTGTTTCACTTTAGTTTTAGAGACATAAATTATTTGTTGTCCTGGAAATGGGGAAGAACAGCAAGTACAGAATTCCCCGCTCCCGACTGTAGTGTCATGACACTGAATGGGGAAGAATGATGTCACATTAACACAAAGTTCTCAGAGCAAGGCTTGTCATTCTCCCCCCCGGAGTACATCTTACCAGGCTGGATCCCTGGTCTCAGCATGTGGTCCAAGGACTCAGTGGGGTCTGTGACCCTGTCAGGGGGTCTGAGAGGTCCTCCCTTCTCCAGACTCACGTCTGTGTGAGGCCAGATTCTCTTCATGTCATTCACCAGAGCTTCACACTGTAATAGAGTGAATGCAGATAGGAAAATCTAGCTGTCTTCTATTAAGTCAGATAGCAAAGAGATTTACAAAACTATAAAACAACACCATTTTTTCTCAGTATTTTTTTGCTTTACAAAATATATTTCTTGGGCTGGGGTTGTGGGTCAGTGGTAAAGTGCTCGCCTAGCATGCATGAGACCCTGGATTCAATCCTCATATAAAACCATATAAAAATAAAATAAAGGTATTGTGTCTGCCTGCCACTAAAAAAAAAATATTAAAAAATATACATTTCTTATAAAAATGTGTTAAATTAATATGATGTGATTTATTATTGTTCTTTTAAAATTGTAAATAAGTGTTTTGAAATGTTCTCCATTTAATTTCTAATATGGCAAATATCAATCAACATCACCATATAAGCAAATCTCCTTGGGAGTTCTCTGTCATTCTCAAGAAAGTGTCCTGAAACCAAAAAATCAAAAAATTTTGTGCTAAGCACTTTCTGCTGCCACAGAAACACACACCACATTGCAAATGTTTTTCATCTTGCACGGGAGAAGTCAACATGGAGTAAAGGGAAGAATTCTCCTCTGCGCAGGCCTTGTCCCCATGTGGCAGTGTACAGTGGATCTGGGCCTGCATCACCACCATCTGGAGGGCGGGCCCCACCCCAGATTGCCACCCCCCAATGCATTTGGGTGGGATATGGGAATCTGAATTTCTAACAAGTCCCCAGGTGACCCCGATGTGCTGGCTCAGCACTCCCTGGCTTCTAGGATTTTTTCCAACCTATTTTTGCCAACTCCATTAAATAAATTAATTTTTTTCTGAAATACTAGTTGGAAATAAAAATTTGGCAGATGTTAAATGTTTATAGCAGCTCAATTCACAATATCTAATCTATGGAACCAACCTAGATGCCCTTCAACCGATGAATGGATAAAGAAAATGTGGTACATACACACAATGGAATATTAGTCATAAAGAAGAGTGAAATCATGGCATTTGCAGCAAATGGATGGAACTGGAGACCATCATGCTAAGTGAAATAAGCCAGTCCCAGAAAACCAAAGGCTGAGTGTTCTCTCTGCTCTGCAGATGCTAACACACAAAAAGGGTGGAGGGAAGGGGCAGAATAGAAGTTCACTGGAGTAGACAAAGGGGAATGAAGGGAAGGAAGCGGGCATGGGAATGGGAAAGACAGCAGAAGGAATCGGCCATGTCTTTCCTATGTTCATATAGAAATACACAATCAGTGTGACTCCACGTCATGCACAACCACAAGAATAGGAAGTTACACTCCATGCATGGATGACATCAAAATACACTCTACTGCCATATGTCTAAAAAGAATAAATTAGAAATATCTGGCAGATGCTGGAGTAAGAGACCAGACCATTCACAGATCTTCACAGTGGTGGTCACTCAAGGAATGGTGGAAGGGGCTCTTCTGTCCACTCAAATGGGTCAAGGTTATCCCCGTAATCAATGGAGCAGCAGCTGAGGGAACCAGACCAGCCTTGCATCCAACAAGAATCTCCTTTGGGGAGATTTGCGTTTCCATTAACATTCTTTTAATTTTGATTTTAAACTAATATTGATGAGTTTGTTTAAAATATCAAAGCAGCTAGTTGTAGTGGTAAAGGCCTGTAAACCCAGCAGCTCTGGAGGCTGAGGCAGGAGGATGACAAGTTCAAAGCCAGCTTCAGCAACTTAGCCAGGCCGTAAGCAACTTAGCAAGACTGTCTCTAAATAAAACATCAAAAAAAGAAAAGGGCTGGGGATGTGGCTCAAAGTTAAGCACTCCTGAGTTCAATACCCCATGCCAAAAATTAATTAATAAAAAATAAAAATATAAAAACATATTATGCTGAGTTGAATGATGTTCCCCCAAATTCTTGTCCTTCCTAGAGGCTCAGGATGTGACTTTATTTGTAAACAAAGTAATTACAAATGTAACTAGTCAACTAAGATGAGGTCATACTGGAAAATGACAGGCCCCTGAGCGGAATGACTGGTGTCCTTACAGGAGAGGAAGGGGAGAGTGCAACACACATGAGAGGAGAAGGTCACGTGGAGACGGACAGGGGAGATGGCCATGGTGTGACAGGGCGGAGATTGGAACAGTGCAGACGCAAGCGGGGGGTGGCAAGGTTGCAGGAGCCACAGGGAGCCGGAGCGCCGTGGAACATTCTCTGAGCTCCCCAAGGGGAACTAACCCCCTGATGCCTTGCTCTTCAGCCTCCTGAATTCATTCCAGCTGTCTAAGTCACCTGGTTGTGATTTGTCACGGTGGCCTTGCAGACGAACCCGTCCAGAGGACAAGTCAAGAAGACCCCTGGATCAGACATTTCTGACCTGCGACCCAGCTCTCCTGACTGCAGGGCCTCTGGTTCCAGCTACTGCTACTGCAGCGGGGCCTCCGGCTGCCCTGTCCCAGGAGCTCCTGTCCATACTACCAGGGGACTGGTGCAAGCACAGCCTCAAGGGTGGGCGGTCACCGTCGCCTGGGATGAGCTCTGAGCGGTGGGATCCTAGAGGCAGCGAATAAATCCTTCCCTCTTTCTTCCACAGAAACTCTCCTGATGTGGACCGTGAGTGGGACTTCGAGTCGTGACTCCTCTTGGTGGCAGATGTGATGATACGTATTTGTCTGTCTTGGCCTCCTCCTTCCCTGCCCCACGCCCACTTTCTTGGATTTCACTCCCTACTAAAGTCTTCACTTCAGGCTCTACTTTCCGGGGAGCTCAGGGAAGACAGGTCTTAGTAGATTGTCTTGTTACATGAAAACAACAAAATCCAAAAACATGGCCTGGGGCGGTGGCATGCGCTTGTAGTCCCAGTTTAACTGAGGCAGGCCCAAGCCTTGAGCCTAGGAGTTTGAGACTAGTCTGTCTCGAAAAAAGACATGGTATGGTAAGGAATTAAGTATTTCAGAAACATCAAAGAAAGGGTAGCCTTTTCTGAAAAAAGAGGAAGCCATGTGACGCTCCTGTTTCCTCATACAAATTGCACCATGCTGTTGCAATTGAGAGCCGACCTTGGAGATCTTCCCACAGCAGCACCTCTAGAACTACCCGCAGCGTCCCGCAGCGTGTTCTAGGGCAGCGATGCCACACTTCATTACCTCGTTCCCCTGTTGGTGGCCCGTGGCTGTTCCCAACACTTCGCCGTCTCAGCATCGCAGGGATCATCCTTGTAAATGTATCTTGGTGCCATTTGCAATACAGCGCGAACCCAGGGCTAGAATTCCGGGTGAGAGTTTGCACTGTTTTCCTGTCGGCTCAGCCCAGCCAGATGCCAGACGGCAAGTGAGCCTGGCAGTGTGGTCCAGACCAGGCTTCCTTTTGGGGATTCTGAGCAGCAGATGGAAGTGGGGGATCGTGGACATGGAGAGGCAACAGAAGACCAGAGCAGCGTGTTTTCAACAGGTGGACACCTATTTTTCTCAGAAAAGATTATGGAGTTGGTCAACTGATATGGGCTGCCAGGAGATCATCATGCCAAATGCCTTGCCCCCTCGCTGTCTCCTCAGAGCATTGGGCCTTAAGGCGGGCTGTCCTTGTTCCGAGGCAGAGGAAGGGTAGAGGGTAGAGGGCTAAGGTCCAAGGCAGGTGCAGGCAAGACTCTCGCTCCCTACCACTGAGCCACATCCCAGCCCTTTGTATATTTCATTTAGAGACAGGGTCTCACTAAGTTGCTTAGGGCCCTGCAGAGGCTGGTTTTGAACTTGTGATCCTCCTGCCTCAGCCTTCTGAGATGCTGGGGTTACAGGCATGCACCATGTCCCAGCTCTCACTCCCTTTTTGATTCAAAGAGACAGTTGTGCTCTTTTTTGTGTCACATACTCCAGGAATATTCCTCCCACCCAAACTGGAAAGATAAATTCACCCTCTCCTTGCTAGAAAGTGTGTCTTTCCCCTGGGAAATCCTGTCCTGCAATATGTCACCAATTTTCTAGAGATAAGCGCTTAACTCTATCCATAGCTGTAGGGTTGCTCTGAGCCTCGGCGTCTTCTTGGAGAGTGGTGGAGAGAAGGTGGGGGGTCCAGCTGCAGAAGTGCTTGCTTCACCTCCAGGATGCTCAGTGATGAGTCTGTTCCCTTCCTCAGGCACCCTGGTCAATGGCACTTCCAAATCAACTGTGGGAACTCCACCCACAGGACCTTCTCTCCAGTGTCCTCTGCTTGAGGACAACTGGGCCCACCTCATCAGAGGTGGAATGGAGGCTCCAGAGCCACAGAGGATCCAGCTGTTGCTGTGCCCTCACCCAGAACCCGGGATGTGGTTATAATCTACTATCAGGGTAAAAAGTCACACAGGAGCAAAGAAGGCCAAGGCCACCTTCACATCCTGCTCACTGGAGAAGGCAGGGAGGTTCTTCACTGTGGTCAAGGAGTTCCTTCTAGATAGCTTTCCTAGAGACTTGTGCTTACTGTCCTTGGCTAGGACATCTGCACAGCATGGGATTCAGCTTGACCTGAACAGAGCCAACTTGAGTTACAACCACCCTGCCTGTCCTGAGAAACCTGGTCTATTTCCCCTGAGCAGTTTCCCAGCATGCGACCAATAACAAAGCCACCAGAGTGGAAAATGGAGCTTTGGGACAGGGCCTCAGTGCTGGGCTGGTCTGCCCATTGCAGGAATGTGCCTGATGTCTTTGACAGTAGCTGAGATAAGCCAGGTACATTCCAGCGTGGGGGAAATTGCTTTTTCCCTGACCATTATATGGGCCACTTCTCTCTGACTCAAGTGGCTGGTCCTGCCTGTCTCGCTGCTGCCTGAGACATGCCTCTGTGTGCACTTCCCCTAATGTATTACACTGTGTGTAGTCTCAGATCTGCTGCCTTTCTTCCGTCTCATGGCACTTTGCAGCTGGTTCCCTACACTGGGACTTTCCTTCTTCAGGAGGTAAAGTGACAAATCCAAACTAGCTGGGAATCTACATTGACGAGTGTTTCTGCTTTCCCACTGGTGCCCAGGAGGAAGACAAGGTGAGAGTCCTGAATCACATTGGGGAACTAATCCAGAGCATCTGCTGAAACACAAAAGCCAGGTAACCACAGGCATGGTGGTGCACCTCTAACCCCAGCTACTAGGGAGGCTGAGGCAGGAGGATTGCAAGTTCCAGGCCAGCATGGGCAATTTATTTAGACTCTGTCCCAAAATAACATTAAGCCCAGTGCAGTGGCGTATGCCTGTAATCCCAGCAGCTCGGGAGGCTGAGGCAGGAGGATCAAGAGTTCAAAGTCAGCCTCACTCAGCAACTTAGTGAGGCCCTAAAAAACTCAGTGAGACCCTGTCTCTAAATAAAATACAAAATAGGGCTGGGGATGTAGCTCAGTGGTCGAGAGTCCCTGAGTTCAATCCCTGGTTAAAAAAAAAAAAAAAAAAAAAATCTTTCCTCCCTTTAGGTTGCTTTTCTCAGGGATGTTGTCACAATGACCGAAGCTGACTAACACAGATGTATGGTGGAAAGAGGGTGTGAACGGACACGTGGAGAAGATGGCCACCTACAGGTCAAAGAGATGGGCTTGGGACAAACGCTTTCTCGCAGCCCTCAGAAGGAGCCAACCCTGCCAACTCTTGGCCTCCAGAGCTGTGAGACAGTGTTGTTGTGGTTTAAGCAGCCCAGTTGGGTTGGTTTGTGACGACAGCCCTTGGAAATGAACATGTCCTCATGGCTGTGGGTTGACTGGGCTCCGTGGGGTGGTTCTTGGTCAGCCACACTCCCAGTCCCAGTCAGACGGCAGCCCAGGCTGGTGGGACGGATGTCCGAGGTGGCACACTCACACAGCCGGCATTTGATGGTGACTGTGGGCCAGCAGCTCAGTGGGGCTGTCACTGAGGGTCCCTAGTGTGACACCCCGCGAGTTTGCATCCTCACAGTTTGGCAGCTGAGTTCCATGAGAAAGGACTCCAAAAGGCAGGAAGTGGGACTTCCTAGGTAGCTGAGGGTTTTGTCCTAACGGGCACAATGTTCCTCCTGCTCTATCAAGGCAACCCCAGGGCGCAGCCGGGTTCCAGGCAGAGAAGGAAATGACCCATCGGCAGTGCAGCTGACTGTAGTCCTGAGCTCAGCCTGGGGAACACCACCTGCTCCCTCCCAGGCCCCGTGCTTTCCCTTTCTTTGACCCTGTGGAGTCCCCCTTTTAATTCTTGCCTCCTTCCAAGATTTTCCAGTCAGGGTCTTTTCCTGTCTATTTATTTATTTATATTTATTTATTTATTTTGAGGGGCCACTGGGGATTGAACTCAGGGGCACTCAGCCACTGAGCCACATCCCCAGCCCTATTTTGTATTCTATTTCGAGACAGGGTCTCACTGAGTTGCTTAAGTGCCTCACTGTTTCTAAGTCTGGCTTTGAACTTGGCGATCCTCCTGCCTCAGCCTCCTGAGCTGCTGGGATTATAGGCATGCACCACCGTGCCTGGCTATTTACATATATTTTTGGCAGTGCTGGGGATGGAACTCAGGGTCTGGAGCACTCAAGGTGAGCACTCGGGCACTGAACTACATCCCTAGCCCTGGAGGTTTTTTTTTTTTTTTTTTTTTAATCAAATAGATGAGCTCTTCAGCTATCATATCATTGCAAATACTTTCCATAGTTTGTTATTTGTTTCCGACTTTTCAAGTATTATTTGTCATACATTTATTTACATAGTCTCATCATTCGGTTCTTTTCCTTCTGACTACTGTGTATAGAGTCTTACTTAGAAAAGAAGTTTGCCAATATTATAAATTCACAAGCTGGAGCCAGGCATGGTGGCACACACCTGTAATCACAGTGGCTCTGGAGGCTGAGGCAGGAGGATCACAAATTTAAAGCCAGCCTCAACAACTTGGAGAGTTAGCAACTCAGCAAGCCCCTGTTTCTAATAAAATATAAATAAAGGGCTGGAGATGTGGCTCAGTTGTTAAGCACCCCTGAGATCATCCCCAGTACCCTCCCCCCCAAAAAAGGTAAATCCACATGCCCATATTATATGCTCACTGATTTTTATATTTTTTCATTTTCTTTGCACTTACATCTTTTCATTGTATTTTTTTTTAAATTCTTAAAAGTTTTTTAGTTGTAGATGGATACAATATCTTTATTTTATTTATTTAATTTATGTGATGCTGAGGATTTAACCTAGTGCTTCACACATTCAAGGCAAGCGCTGTACCATTGAGCCAACAACCCCAGCCCTAAATCTTTTCATTGTACTTGATATGTAAGCTATAGCAATACTCTATTGCTTTAGTATATTACTATTATAGTAATAATATTAATAGTTAACATTTATTTAGTTCTTTCTATTGCCAATCACTATTTTAGACACTATTTAATTTTAACTTGTTATAATTTGCCTTACTTAATTTTCACAACCAATGAGGCATGTATAATTATTATATCCCTTAGACTAGGAAGCTGAGGCTCTAAGCAGTCATGTAATTTGCTGAGTGTCACCCAGCTAGCTAGGGGTGGGGCCTGCTGACTTCTCCCTGACATTCTAATGCCTCTGCTCTGCCACAGCTTACGGCTAAGATTGGAAGGTCCCAAGAGCAAAGGCTCCAAAACCACCCATTCGGAAGTCTGGACTTGAAGTCTCCACTGTCCTCAACAAGAGCTGAGCTAAATTCATGAGAAATGTTTTAATTTATTAACACCCAACAAAGTGTTCAAGACTGCACTGTAAATCCTATAATATATAAGTGAGATCCCCTTGCCATTTGCAGAGAAGGATGCTCAGGTCTGCCAGGCAGGCTAATCAGGTAGGCACACGGTTCTCTTCTCTCTGTCCTTATCCCTCCTGCTTCCTTCCTAAGCTGTGACTAGGCTATTTTACACTATTTTTTGGCATTTGTATGTCTGTATCAAGGCTAAACTATCTGCCTGCCAGTTCCTAATGAAAAGGAATCCTAGGAATATTGCTGTTTAGTTGTACAGCACCTCATATTACAAAGTATTTCATATTCAAATGTTATCTCTTGAGTCTCAGAACCACTCAGTGGTCTATAGAGTCAGGAAGTTGAAGTTGAAGAAACAGGTTCAGAGGTTACTGTCTAACTTGGCCAAGACCACCTGCTAGGGCGGTAGGCATCTATCTGTTCTCTCAGAACCATGTCTGCACCAACCATGGTCACCTTTGTGGAGCTCAGCACCAAAGCCAAGATGCCCATTGTGGGTCTGGACTCAAAGTCTACCCCAAGCAAAGTCAAAGAAGCCATTAAGGTGGCCATTGATGCAGGATATCACTACACAGACTGACCATGTCTATCAGAATGAGAAGGAGGAGGGAGAAGCCATGCAAGAGAAGCCTTCTGAAGGAAGCCTATTGGAGACCCCAAGGATCTGAACCTGGACTGTCTGGACGTCTGTCTTATTCACTAGCCACAAGGATTTCAGCCTGGGAAGGAGTTACTCCCCCAAGACTATAAAGGCAAGAGCATTGCAAGTAAATTAACATCCCTGGGTGCCGTGAGGCCATGGAGGAGCTGGTGGGTGAGGGGCTGGTGAAAGCCCTTGGTGTCTCCAACTTCAGGCACTTCCAGATGGAAAGGATCTTGAACAAACCTGGACTCAAATAAAAGCCAATCAGGTTGAGTATCCCCCATGCCTCACCCAGGAGACACTGACCTGGTACTGGTACTCCTAGGGCATCACCATCATAGTCTACAGCCCCTTGGGCTCTCCAGATAGACTTTGGGCCAAGCCAGAGGACCCCTCACTATGGGAGGACTCCATGATCAAGGAAATTGCTGCAAAGCACAAAAATCCTTTGCCCAGGTTCTGATCTGGTTCCAGATCTAGAAGAATGTGGTGGTGATTCCCAAGTCTCTGACACCAGCATGTACTGCTGAGAACTTTCAGATCTTTGATTTCATATTGAGTGATGAAGAGATGGTGGCCAAACCCAGCTCTCCCAGAAATCTGAGGGCCTGTGTCCTGTGCCCAGGCTCATTTGGGGGACCGTCCCTTCAATGCCATACTGAAGATAAATCTTCTGAGATGGCCTGGTGGAATTTCTCTCTTCACTCAAGTGGAACTCACTCCCTTGAGGCCTATTTTGGCCAAGCTCAGGTGAGATCACACTGCGCCTGACGGTGTTGTAGGTCAGAATCTAGGCAAGGTTTAAAAACATTTTTTATTGGTGCATTATAATTGTACATGATGGGGTTCATTATGCCCTAATGGAACGTGCACATAACATAATTTGCTCCAGCTCCACACCCTGCCCCAGGCAAGGTTTTATTTAAATCCATATGTTGAACCAAGAGAAGACTCTCTCGGGGAAGTCTGGCTCAGAGGAGGAAATGACTATTTCTTCCACTTTCTTGATCGGACTAAATGTTAAACATAGGAACTCTGCTAACACCGAGGATGCAAAGATGGAATAAAAAATAATAAAAGTTAAAAAAGGAATAAAACTAATCTTGTGGATCTTCCATACCATCTTTAAGTCTTAAAATTGCTCTTCTTGGCTTTTCTTCCAAGTATGTTCTTCTGTCCTCTTTTGGAACATGACGGAGGGAACAGGAGCACAGACCCTAATAGCAAACTACAGCATGCTTTCCAAACCCTTTGCCTGTCCCCTTGCTTACAGCTGCTGTCACTTCATTGTTAACGAAGGGCTGTGGAGAGGTTTCTGGGTTGTCATTTCTTTTTTTGTGTGTTTTTTTTGTTTGTTTTTTTTTGAACCGGGGATTGAACTCAGGGATACTTGACCACTGAGCCACGTCCCCAGCCCTATTTTGTATTTTATTTAGAGACAGGGTCTCACTGAGTTGCTTAGGGCCTCGCTAAGTTGCTGAGGCTGGCTTTGAACTTGTGATCCTCCTGCCTCAGCCTCCCAAGGGATTACAGGCGTGCGCCACCGCGCCTGGCCTGGGCTGTCATTTCTTGCTGCTAGTGTTTAACACGTATTTGAGTGTTTGCAGCGGGTTGACATATTCAGAGCGTCCACTGACAACTCTTGGCTTCTCTCTTATGGCAGTGTTTATAGCAGCATGGGTGAATCCGAAGTCTCATTCATCCTACAATTATTTACCACTGGCTTGTAGAGCGTTCTGTGGGATCACACAAGAATTTGGGTCTACCTGAAATTCAGAGACATCTTGATACTTCAACTAAAGCAATGAACTAACATGAGGGGGGACTCCTACAGGAAGAGAGTGCTCCCAATTTTCCAGAATCCTTGCCTCCACCACTCCCTGCTGCTACCCTGTCCCTGGAAGGAGAGACATGGCTTCCAACCCTGATGCAGAGCCGACTACTTCTAGCACACCAAGGTGACGTTCTTCCCCGGTGCCCTTGGAGGCTGAGCCCGCCAGTTAACACTTCTTCAAGAGGAAGAAATCTCAAACTTCTGTCTATCTGCCTCTGGCTACTGCTATAATATAAAAAATAGGAATTCAATGGAGATGACAATACCTTGAAAAATTGTAAAGGCTTATAATTTAGAGCCTCCCTTACTTTTTTCAAATGTATGTTCATCGCTATAATATCTACCAGCTTTCAGAAAATTGATGGGTACTATTGTCAGAAAGTTTTCCCAAGTTCTATGTTATAAACCACCCCCTCTGTGATAGGACTTAGAAGAAAAAGGAGTCAGAGACATTTCATTTCTACTTTATACCTTGCGAATGCTTTGATTTGCATGCATGCATTGCTTTTGTAAGTAAGTTTTTGTTTACTTGTTTGTCTTGTGGTGCTGGGGATCAAACCTAGGGCCTCATGCATGCGAGGCCAGCACTCTACCACTGAACTGCATCCCAGTCCATAATTAAGGCTTTTTAATTAAAAAAGAAAAACTACAGTGGTAAGGCATCCCCTGAGTTCAAACCCCAGTACAATAAAAACAAAACAAAACAAAACAAACAAACAAACAAACAACCAATTCCTTATTGTTCAATACAATATCTGGAACAAATAATCTTAACTTTAAGGTGTTAGATACTATGCTATGTTGTTATAGTAGAGACTTTTTTGAAATAAGAACTACTTCTAGCTGGTATTTTATAATTAAGAATTAAATCTTTCTCGTGTGTGTTGTCGTGGAGGTGAAACCCTGGGCCTCACGCACACTAGGCCAGCACTCTACCTCCGAGCTACCCCCAACCCCAGAACCAGATCTGAAATCAAGCACAGATCCTAAATGAGGTGCAAGCCTCTTGGAAAAGGCCAGCACTTTCTGATTCTACAGCTGGAAAGTACAAAATAAGTTTGGTTTTGGTGCTGGGGATTGAATCCATGGGTGCTTTACACACTGAGCCAGTTTTCTTTCTCTCTCTCTCTCTCTCTCTCTCTCTCTCTCTCTCTTTCCTTTCCTTTCCTTTCCTTTCTTTTCTCTTTTCTTTTCTCTTTCTTTCTTTCTTTCTTTCTTTCTTTCTTTCTTTCTTTCTTTCTTTCTTTCTTTCTGTCAGTTTCTTTTTAAAATTTTATTTTTTATTAGAGCTATAGTTGTACTCAGTAGCTGGCTCATCCTGACAAAATCACATGCTCGAATCTGATCCACTCCACCTGGGTGAGTTCCTCCCTGCCTCCACTCCACTCCACTGATGCTCCCCTTGCTCACACACACACACACACACACACACACACACACACACCCCTGTGGGTGAAATTCCCTGTGGCATATTTACATAGGCACATGACATGATTGTGTTAGATTCATTCCCTATTTCCTCCCTCTCCATTCTTCCTCCCTCCTTCCCTCTCCATCTCCTCTACTCCACTGATCTTCCCTATATATTTATTATATCTGATCCCTCCTTCTCACCTCCCTCTTTCCTTTTCTTTGCTTTAGCTTCCACATATTCGATCCTTGACTTTCTGAGTCGAGCTTATTTTCCTTAGCATGATGTCCTCCATTTCCATTCATTTACTGGAAGAATGTCATAATTTCATTCTTCTTTATGGCTGAGTAAAGCCCCATTGTGTAAACATACTACATTTTCTAAATCCATCCATCTACCGACAGACATATGTGCTGGTTCTATAATTGGGCTATTGTGCCGCTATAAATATTGAAATACCTCCAGCACTTTTAAAAAAAAAATTTGAAACAAGGTCTTGATAAGCTGTTGAGACTGGAATTTGCAATCCTCCTGCCTCAGCCTCCCAGTTGCTGGGATTGTGGGTACTCTGCCTGCCATACCTGGATACAGAATACAATTTTAAAGGGAATTTCCTTTCATTGGAATCTCTCTACAGTTTACTGTACTTCTTTGCCTTCCCCCACTGCGGGAATATCTGTAAACTTATCAATAAATGTGCAGTGGTCTAAAGAAGAAAAACCTCAGGATTATTTCAAAAGCTTCAGAAAAAACCTTGTGATAAAATAAACATCCAGGGCTGGGATTGTGACTCAGGGTTGCCTAGCATTGTGATGCACTGGGTTCCATCCTGAGCACCACATAAAAATAAATAAATAAAATAAAAGTACTGTGTTCATCTACAACTAGAACAAATATTTAAAAAATTAAACATCTCTTCTTGATAAAAAGTTATTAGGCATTAGGAATAGAGAGAAGCTTTCCGAACCTGCGATGGCTGAGGTGACGGTGCAGTTTCTGATGCATTCCTTCACCAGGGAGCAGGACAGGTCTTTGCTGCTGGTCAGCTCCTCCATGTGGCCTGTGATGGAGAAGTAGGGAGAGAAGTGTGGGAATGGTCAGTGGTTGGGATGGTGCAATCACCCCCCAAGAGTCCACCAAGATCAAGAGACCCTGAGGATGAGCGAGAGACCCAGGCGTGATGCCAGATTCCAGATCGGCTTATGAAAATCACAAGCATCCCTACCAACGTGGCCCAATCAGAGGACAGGAGCCAACGCAGTAGTTCAAGCAGAGGAGGTGAGACCAGGAGGGCCACTGCAAAGGCAGACAAGCGGCAGAGGGCCCCCACAGGGCCCCTTAGAAGGGGCTGCAGGCCCTGGAGAGGTTCCTGCTGGATGGTGGAGGACTTCCTGGGTTCCTCGGCTGCAGCTGGTCACCTTCTCCAGGCAAGCAGAAGGGACCTCAGTGGCACAGCAGAGGCAGTGAGGAGGGAGGGGGCACGAGTGGGCAGGCTGGGGAGCCGGGGTGCTGCTGCAGAAGCCTGGGGTGCCAAGATGCATGCTGGGAGGGCTCCGGAAACACCTCGCTCATGGTGTTCAGTCTACTGCTCTGTGGGTTTTTCCTTTTTTCTTTTTTTTTTTTCTGGTTTTAGTTTTTATTTTTTTGAACCAGGGATTGAACTCAGGGACACTTGGCCACTGAGCCACATCCCCAGCCCTGTTTTGTTATTTTATTTAGAGACAGGGTCTCACTGAGTTGCTTAGGGCCTCGCTAAGTTGCTGAGGCTGGCTGTGAACTCGTGATCCTCCTGACTCAGCCTCCCAAGTCGCTTGGATTACAGGCGTGCGCCACCACGCCCGGCTCTGGTTTTGGTTTTTGAAAGGGGGTCTCTCTTTATGTTCCCCAGACTGGCCTGAAATTTGGAGCCCCGAGTGTTCTTTCTATCTCAGCCTCTTGAATAGCTGGGACTACAGGTGCATGCCACTGTGCCTGGCTTTGGTGATTCCTTATTAGATGCTAAACACCGTCAACTTTCCTGCTGAGTACCAAATATTCCTGTATCTTAGAAAATATTCTTGAGCTGTGTTCTGGGACACAGCTGAGTTACCTGGGAGCAGTAAGATCCTTTGGAGGTTTATCAGATGGGAATGGAGTAGCCCTGCGTCTCAGGCTGGTTTCCCTCCATTCCTGAGGCAGTCGCCTTCTGGGCTGGGGACAGCTGGTCTTTCCAGCAGTCAGTGAGACAAGCTTCCTAAAACGAGGAGCATCAGGAAATGTACCCAGAAAAGGGAGACTGAGGTAGGAGGGTCACTCGAGTCTGGAGGTTGGAGTCAGCCAGGCAACCGAGTGAGGCTGTCTCAACAACAACAACAAAATTACCAGGTGTGCAAAGATCAAGGGGAAAAAAGGCCAAAAATGAGGAAAAAGTACCAATTTTAATGATGTATAGTAGACAAGCATACTAAAATAGTGATCATAATAGTCTTCTATGTTCAGGAAGGTGAAAGAAAAGAAAAGCACCTTAGGGATGGAGACATGAGGGATAAACAAAGACAGGAAGAGGGCTGGGGGCTGGGCACAGTGACAGGCCTTGTCACGCAGCTACACTGGAGGCTGGGGCGGGAGGACTGAAAGCTGGAGGTCACACTTGGCAATTTGGCAAATTAGCAAGACCCTGTCTCAAAATAAAAAAATAAAAAGGGGTGGGGATGTGGGTTAGTAGTGAAGCACCACTGGGTTTAATCCCCACTTTCAAAAGAAAAAAGAGCCGGGCGTGGTGGTGCATGCCTATAATCCAAGCAACTTGGGAGGCTGAGTCAGGAGGATTGCGAGTTCAAAGACAGCCTCAGCAACTTAGCAAGGCCCTAAGCAACTCAGTGAGACCCTGTCTCTAAATAAAATACAAAATAGGGCTGGGGATGGGGCTCAGTGGCCGAGTGGCCCTGGTTCAAAAAAAAAAAAAAAAAAAGAAAGAAAGAAAGAAAAGAAAAGGAAAAAGAAAAAAAGAGAAAGAGCTGGAGATGTAGATCAGCGGTAAAACACTTTCCTAGCACGTGCAGGGCTCTGGGTTCAGTCCCTAACAACACACACACACACACACACGCGCGCGCGCGCGCAAAGACATAAAGAAATTTTAGAAAATATTGAAATGTAAATAGGCAAAAAGTATAGTGTACATGGATGGAATGAATAGATCAGGCAGCGAAGAGAGGGCTGGGCTGTGTGGGCTCAGGGGCGCCTGGGTCTGATCCTCAGCACCAAACCCTCCCCAAACATAAACCAATTAGCAAAAAAGATTAGTGAACCTGAAGGTAAGTCAGTAAAACCATCCAAAATGAAACACAGAGAGAAAAAGTTCTTTAACAAAGTGGACAGAACACCAGTGAACAAGCGCCCAACCAAAATGAACCTGGAGCCCACGAAAGGAGGCGGGCAGGACTCGGGGACAAAGATGTCGAAGAAAGAATGGATGGAAACGCTCTGAATGGGATGAAAACTATAAGCCCCCAACTCCAAGAAGCTCTGTGAATCCCAAGCCAAAGAAGCAAAAATCCACACTAACACATCATGCTACAATGTGTCAAGCTGGTGTCAAAGAGAAAACCCCCGAAAGCCAGGGAGGCGAGCAGGCAGTCGTCCTGAGGAAGGCCAACTGGCTGGCCAGACTACTACGCCAGGTGAGCTGCACGAGGGGTGTTTGAGCTTACCTAGCAGAAAGCACCCTGCCGCCTGGAACAGGGCGTGGAATCCCTGGTGAGCTCCGAGGCTTGCTTGTGTTATTTGACCTCAGTTCTTACTGCAGAAGAGGAAGCCAATGATTTGTTTTCTGTCAGTAGAAACCTTAACTTGTGGAAGTGACAGATGAAGACGAGGGAAATCCACGGCGGTGACGCGGAGCAGTGCTGTGGCCGTTCCTGCACTGCGACAGGGACTCTGTGTCAGGGGAGAGGCCAGAGACTTCACCCGGCTGTGAAAACAGCACTGCTCAGCGCCCCTTGCAGCCGGGGCGCACAGCCTCTGGAACTGTCCTTCCCGGGCGGGCATGCTCTTTCTCTCTGGTCCCCGCCAGTGTGTGGAGAAGGCAGGAGCTGACGCAGCAGGCTCGTTACCAACCTGGCAACACAGCCAGGATGTGGTCGGAGTCAAGTCCTAACCATCAGGGAGTGCCGAGCCCCACGCCGCCACACTATCAGCCTTGAGCTACCTGCCTGGGGTTTTACCTAAGGGACGAGTGAGCTGCTTCTTTTCCTTCCTTTTTTAATTGACTGGCTATTTTTTCCCATGAAATCTGTCTTTAATTATCATTTAGACAGAAACTTGCGAATAGTCTTAGGATCTACTTAAGAGTCTTCCCCAGTCCACTAAAGGCCACCCTTCTCTTTTGGGGAACTAAGCAGGTATTCCAGTAGCTACCTTGAACCAATGCTTGGGGGCATTTTTAACACTTGCAGCTGAATCTAATCTTTATTTATTTTTGGTACTGGGGATTGAACCCAGGAGCACTGAACTACAAAACCAGCCAGTTTAATTTCTTTTCTTTCTTTCTTTCTTTTTTTTTTTTTTAAATTTTGAGACAAGGTCGTGCTAAACTGCCTAAACTGGCCTTGACCTTGCATCCTCCTGCCCCAGCCTCCAGGTCTCTGGAATTTATAGGCGTGTGCTACCACGCCCAGCTGAGTCCATCTTTATTTTAAGACAAGAGGATGTCATTCCTATTTTCTAGATTCATTGAGCGGTGAGACTTGGATTTCAACAAGATCTGTTTTTCTTTAAAACCTTTGTAATTTTCAGTAAATGACTCTTCCATTAATGTTTAGAAAAAACAGCAATTGTACACTATTAAGTGTACAAAGGATATTAAAGCAGAATATCAAGTCACTGAGATCTTTAACTGAAGCTGTCAGATAAATAAATATTGAAGAACATCTAAAGACTACGGACTTTAAAGGAATATTTACATTGGAATAGTGACATAAGCGGAATTAAAAACAACAAACAGAAAGCACTCCAAGGACCGATATTTTAATTTCAGGAGTGTTCTTATCCTTTGTGACCTGACATTTTACACACACACACACACACACACACACACACTCACACACAGTTTTAGTGACTGTGATTATGAAATATTAACATTCATCTCCAAGGTATAGAACTCCAGGTTTACAGAGGAAGCCAAAAAAAAATCCCACCCCAGGACTAGGGACGTGGACCGGTGGTACAGCGCCTGCCTACCAGAAAAATTCCCACCACCAAAAGAAATTCCTTCTCTAACAACTGATGCATCTTTGCGGAGGCTGAAGGGCAGCCAAGGTCACGGAGCAGGCGTGCAGGTGAGCTTCCGCCGGTGCAGCGCCTGACCCGCCCATGAGCAGACTGCAGGCGCTGAGCCGAGGGTTCTGGAGATGCGCGGGTGCAGAGGCGTGCGGAGCGAGGGCGGGAGGAGAGTGTGCAGCTCCCGGCCAGCGCTGCGCACGGCATGTTGGTTGAGGCTTTAAAAATGTGAACTTTACCTTTCGTTCTCTATCCGCAGGATTATTATTATGACTCTCTGGCCCTGGGGATTGAACCCAGGTCCGCTTGACCACGGAGCCCCACCCCCTGCCCTTTTTCTTTTTTTCTCTTGAGACAGGGCTTCGCTCAATTGCTCAGGACCTTGCTGAAACGCTGAGGTTGGCCCTGAACTTGCAAATCCTCCTGCCTGGGCCTCCCTCCTTATTGGGATTACAGGATGCGCCACCATGCCCGCCTATTCACAGGATTATGATCCCACTTGAAATTTCTCCTTATATATTTTAACTAGCATTATATATTAATGGAACACTTTCTTGTGTAGGAATTCAGTTACTTTTTTGTGTTTCATGTATAAGAATGAAATACTAGGCCAGCCCAGAGGTTCGTTTCTAGGATGCGATCCTCAGCTGTCCAGGGCACTGACCTCTGAGACACCAAGCAAGGGATGGCCAGTAGGCCACCTGATGGCCTCTGCCAAGTAGCAGAGGCTTTCAGACTACAAATGCACTTTTCTTTCATACATCAGAAGAGGAGATCTCAGCAGGAGCCGGGCCACCCTCTGCCTGCACCTTCTCCCTCTGCACACACTCTCATTTTGGTTCCTATGCCTTTTCATGTCATGGGCTCCATTTGCAATTGCTTTCCTCCCCACCAGTCATCTCATTGTGCTGATACCTGTCTCGACCTCCCCTTCCAGGAAGCCTTCCCAGATTGCTGTAGTCTAAACTGGTAATGTTCAGCGTGCACAGCAGCAGTGGCATCCTCTGGGGCTGGGAGCTGTCAGCCCCTCTGCATTGGGGATGATGGTGGGCCCAGCAATCCATGTTCTTAAGACTCCAGGTGGTTCGGATTGTGCTCAAGTAGGCCGATCACTGCTCCAAGGCTTCATTGACCTCTCTCTTCTCTGGGCTCCCATGTCACTTGTGGTTCCTGGGACATCACCTGGTCTGAATTCCCTTTTAAAGTATTCATATGGTGATCTTCTTTAGATCCTAGCAGATCACGTGCTCCTCCAGGTGGGTGTTCTAAGGCAGTCAGTGCTTGGCTCTTTGAAAGAGTGGTGATTTATCCTTTCAGAATCCAAGGCTAGAAGTCGTCTTCACAATCAAGGCCTTTTCTGTTGCTATGGCTATTCATATCAGCAGGGGGTATGCATCAGGCCCCACATGACCCTGAGCAGACATGGCTCTGACCTTACACACCCAGAGGCATCCAGGCCTGTCAGGCACATGACTCCACATGGAAAATGTATTTCTTTTTTTTTTGGAACCAGGGATTGAACTCAGGGACACTCGGCCACTGAGCCACATCCCCAGCCCTATTTTGTATTTTATTTAGAGACAGGGTCTCACTGAGTTGCTTAGGGCCTCGCTAAATTTCTGAGGCTGGCTTTGAACTCTCGATCCTCCTGACTCAGCCTCCCAAGTTGCTTGGATTACAGGCATGGGCCACCATGCTCGGCCATGTATTTCAATAATAATGAGAACAGCTGATTTTGTGAGCACCTGCTCTGAGCCAGGCGCCATGCTCAGCAGGCCTGGCTGCATAATCTGCAAGGCCCAGTGCAAAATGAAAACAAGTCCCCTTGTTAAAAAAAGCAGAGGAGGCTAGGGTTGTGGCTCAGTGTAGAGTGCTTGCCTAGCACGTATTAGGCACTGGGTTGGATCCTCAGCACCACATAAAAATAAATAAAATAAAGGTGTTGTGTCTATCTACAACCAAAAATATTTTTTAAAAAAAGCAGAGAAAAGTGCTGTTAAAATTACTAAGATAGCCAGGCATGGTGGCATGTACCTGTAATCTCAGCAGTTTGGGAGGCTGAGGCAGGAGGATGGCAAGTTTAAGACCAGCTTCAGCAACTTAGCAAGGCCCCAAGCAACTTGGTGAGATCCTGTCTTAATGAAAAATAAGAAGGGCTGGGGATGTAGCTCAGTGGTCAAGTGCCTCTGGGTTCTAGTACTCCCACTCCCAAATGAATATAAAGTAGTTGTCCTTTGGTTTCTGTGGGGGATTGGCTCTAGGCACAGACACCAAAACCTGCGGCCACTCAAGTCCCTTATGTAAGATGGCACAGATCTGTCAATACCCTGGGCACATCCTCCCTATACTGTAAACCATCTCTAGATCACTTATAACACCTAGTGCAATGCAAACGCTGTGCACACGCTGTCCTGCTGCGTCATTCAGGAATCACCATCAGGAACAGTCTGCACATGTTTGGTGCAGACACAACCCTAGGACCCCTAATACTTCCAACCTGTGGTTGGTTGAATCCCCTTACGTGGAACCTGTGGACAAGAGGCTCACTGTGCTCTCCTCTCTTCAGTGGACTCTTTAATGTAACCTACTAGGGATGCTCATGGGGGAGTGCACAGTGCCTGGCGTCCCTGCCCTGCCGTTCAACTTTCAGTCATACCCTGACCCCCTTCCTACCACACCCTGCAGGGGCCCGAAGCCAACCATCCCACACCTGGCAGGCAGGTGACCTGTCAAGGCATCTCAGGGCCCACACACAGGCCCTGCAGGGAGTGAGGAGTGGCCAAGGTCACTTGACTGGGATGGGGAGGAGCAACCCAGTGGGGTCCTGGGGCAGGGGGCAGGAGAGGCACGAGCCAGGAAGTGCTCTTCACCATCACATGGGGCTTTGCTGACAAATCAGAATTCATACAACATTCCCAAGCCTGGGTCCCTTTCAGCACAGGGACCTTGTATCACCGGATGGACTGCAGGTTCCCCCAGCCAGCCTGGTCTGAGGCTTCTGTAGGATTTACTTATTTGATCTTCACAATAAGCCTGTGAAGGTGGGTATCCTACAGCTTCCCCTGTTTTACAGAGGACCTTGAGGCACTGAGGGAACTCATGGCCTAGGCGAGATTGCTGGGGTCAACCAGGCTATCTGACCCAGAGCCAGAACTCTTTTTTTCTTTTTGGGGTGGTCTGGGGATTGAACCCAGGGCTTAACTCTGCTCCAGTTACTTCTCTTAAACTATGTACAGATCAGAGAAGTTCAGAATAAAGAGCCAAATCTCTATGGCTCCTGTGAGCCCATCTGGCATTAAAACTCACTTTTCCCTCTCTTTTTTCTGCACCATCTGGCTGGTCCTTTCCCAGTGCAGAAGTAGGTATGGCCAGGAGGCCCCAAGACCGCCATGGGGTTAGCTGAAACTGGTAGAGCTGGTTTGGAGCTCCCCTCTCCCCAGCGGCCTCCATAATTAGCCCAGGGAGCACACTGAGTTCCTCATGGGGTTTTATGACCTGGCATCAATGAAGGGCCCCATGATTTGAGTTAAGGGAGGACTTCATGAGCAGGTGCAGGGTGCCAGCCAGGACACTGGGTAACCTTCTAGAACTTTACAGTGCTCACACTTCCAGCCCTTTTTTTTTTTTTTTTTTTTTGTACTGGGAATCTAACCCAGGGGCGCTTTGCCACTGAACTACATCCCCAGCCCTTCTTTTTTTATTTTGAGATAGGGTCTCACTAAATTGCTTAGGGCCTCGATAATTTGCTGAGGCTGGCTTGAAATTTTGATGCTGCTGTCTCAGCCTCCTAAGCCCCTGGGATTTCAGGTGTGTGCCACGCGTCCGGCCGTGGGCATGAGCTTTGAAAATACAGTCCCCAAAGAATTGCTTACTCCCCTTACCATTCCTGAATTTCCCCGGTCATCACAGTTACCACTGAGAGGTAATTAGAAAATCGCTCCAAGAGTGCGGCCGTGAGCGCTGGTGGGCTGGTAAATGGCGAGTGGAATAGGAACTTTCGGTGCTTCTGCGGCTCGGGCACTCGGCCACAGCGCTCAGACTGCTGTCGTGGCCGAAGGCCTGCTTGCAGAGTTCCTGAAATTGTGACAGTCTGTTCTTGCAGGCTGGTAAGAGCCACTCTGGCCATAGCCGTTCTGTCAGGTATCCTCAAGTGCTTTGTGACGATCCTGATTGTCGTAATGATTCAGGACAACGGGAAGGCGCTATCATGGAGTGATAGCTATTTTGCAGTTGAACAGATGAAGTCTCTAACACAAAATATTTTGCTGCAGGTCCCCAGCACAGACCCAGGCTTGAGATAAGAATGACACTAACAGTGCCCAGCCCCCATCGTGTCAGGTGAATGTGGCTTGGACTTGGGTGACACTGGCTACCAGAGGGGCACATCTTTAGGAAGGGAAGACACTGAGAAGGAGAGGGGCACTCAAGACGACACCCAAAGGGTGTGATTTGAAAGGTGCCAAGCTCCCCTGAGCAGGGATCCAGCCCTGCACCCTCTGAGCATACTCAGGAGTAGCTGAAGGACATGGAAAATAGGCCCCAAGGGACTTCTCCTCCCACTCCTCTAACCTGCCCCACCCACCCTAACTAAGCCTGCCACCAAAACCTCTCCCATGACCTGGTTCTGCTAAGGGTCTATGAAACCCAGACCTTGGGTGGCCGGCTGCCATTTTCTTCCCAAAGACGCACCCTCGGTGCTGAATAAAGCCTGGCTGGCCATGAGGTCTGCCTGCATTTTCTTCTCCCTTTTGTGTTTCATGTGCTCTCAGTAGCTAAGGGAGGATGGAGTAAGGAATATTGTGGAGAATGTACTCACCCTGAACGGGGTAAAAACAGGGGTCTGCTTGCCCCTTCTTTGCATTAGAACCCCATATGCCTGGTTACTGGATTTCTCTTGAATTTTCTTGTTGTGACCCCTCCCCCAACATCATTATCCCCATCTTTATCATCATTTATTCTGTGATCCTCAGAGGATGGAACTTACCTTACTCAGATTTGACTTCACTAACTCCTGGGAGGAGATCCCCTAGGGTGACATCTCTACACGTCTCTCTCCCTATTCTGCAAGTGGCTGTAGGGACCCCCTTCATTCTGATGGCTCTTTCTCTGCGCAGGCTAGTGCAGAAGGTCTGGGACACTTCCTCACCAAACTTCTTGGATGGAGGCGTGTAGAAACTAGAAGTGAGATGGAAAAGTTTGAAAAAGTAAAACAAGGAAAATGCACATAAATAAAAACCTCATTAAATAACATTTATTTCAAATGGGACAACATTCTTGTTGGTGCTTAAAAATAGAATGATGAAGGATGATCTGGTGGGAGTTATTGTTTAGGGGAAAAAATCAATTTAACATCACTTTGCTTTCCATTTCTGCTGCCAAAAAAGCTCATGCTGTATCTTCTAATTCAAACATAAGTGTCTCCAGAAACCTTTGGATCACATATTACAAAGCTCCATCTGTCTTACCCTCTCAAAATTAGCATTTTAGCTTAATTCACTTATAAATTTTCTTACATTAGCTTGATTCCCCCCTCCCCGTTTGTTATCTCAAATCATAACTGGCATCTTTTAGATTTGGATCCAATTCAGAAAATAATTTTTAGCTATTTTAAATCCTTTTAGTAGTAAGTAGGATATAAATAAATAAAATTTAAAGCATAATGATGCAAATATATATGTACACGAATGTTTATCGCAATGCTGCAAAAGCAAAAATTAGAAAATGTTTATGAATTGAGGGTGGTTAACACAAGGATTGCTAAATCATTAATAATTGCTAAGAAAAGGGAAATATATATATCTTGATATGGAAGGCTGCATATTATATATTAAGTAGGGAAAAAAGCAAATTGAAAAAGCAGTGAAGGATTTTATCTTTAGAAAACAAACAAAGCATTTTAAAAATTTTATCTTTTTGTGCAAGAGCACAGAAAATAGATTGCACGGCACACCCCAAGGGACGAATGTGACTACCTGGAGTGGGGGTGGTGCCAGGTGCCGAGGCCCGTGATCCCAGCCACTTTAGGAGTCTGAGGCAGGAGGACCAAGATGTGGAGACCAGACTGGGCAAACTAGCAAGACTCTGCCTCACAACACAACAAAATAAAATGAAGGGCTGGGGATGTGGCTCCGTGGTGCAGCTCCCCTGGGTCCCATCCAGGCACCACACACAACAGAAGCCGAGGGTGGGGGTGGCAAGGGAGGCTGTCACTTTTTTCTCTAGGCCTGTGGTGTGTTTGAATCCACAAGAATGTGGTGGATTTGTATGGTATTTGCAATTAAAAATTCAAACCCAAAGCAAAATTCTTGAATTACCAAGTATGTTTTTTTAAATTCTTTTTTAAATATTTTTTAGTTGTTGATGGACATTTTATTTATTTTTATTTATTTATTTATATGTGGTGCTGAGAATCGAACCCAGTGCCTCATGCATGCTGGGCAAGCGCTCTACCACTGAGCCACACCCCCAGCCCCCCAAGTATGTTTATAAAACAGCGAATGACATAAGTAGGGTCATCGGGAACCACTGAAGCTTCCTCCTATCCTGAGCTGAATCATTTCGCATCTATGCTCAAAAAGGGAAAGAAACTTAAACACACATGCGAGAGGAAATTCATCAGCATTGAAGAAAATGAGAATATTGCCGTCTGTCTGGTGAGCAGGAAGGGACTGTAGTTTTAGTTAGAACACTGGACAGAGACAAGGTATATTTGTTGTGTCAGATTTTGTTTGGTTTGGGGGGGAAGACATTTCTTCCTCCTCTTCCTCTCCCTCCTCCATCATCAGTTGCCATGACACTATGACAATGTCTTAAGTAAATTTTTATTAACTCAGTTAATTTTTTTTAAACTAGAGATTGTACCCAAGGGTCCTCTACCATTAAGGCACACCCCCAGCCCTTTTTATTTTTTAATTTTGAGAGTTTCCCAAAGTTGATCAGACTGGCCTAGAATTTGATCCTCCTGCCTCGGCCTCCTGAATTTCTGGATTACAGGCATGCCCAGTGCACCTGGCTAGCTTTTTGAAATGCCCAGCACATTATTGTTGATCTCTAGTCACCCTACTGTACAATAAATAGCAGGCCAGAGCTTCTTCCTCCTGTCTGACTGTGTGGTAGGACCTACGGATCGGCCTCTACCTCCACTGCCCTCTCCCCAGCCTCTGGTGACCACCATTCTACTCTGAACTTCTATGAGGTCAACTCTGAGACTCCAACTGTGAGTGAGACCACGTGGTGCTTGTCCTTCTCATGTGCCCAGCTTACTCCACTGACTGCAGTGAGGTCCAGACCCCCCTGGTGCTGTTGTGGAGGACAGGACTGCGTTCCTCTCACTGCTGAACTGTGCTCTGTTTTGTATACACGCCAGACCTTCTGGTCACCCAGGACGTTTCCATTTCGGCCTGTTGTGAATAGTGCTGCAGTGAACGTCTGAGGTGCCAGTTGCACACACCCTTTCAATATGGACCCAGAAATGGAATTGATGGGTCATAGGGAAGTTCTAAATTTTTTTTTTTGAGGTACCAGGGATTGAACCCAGGGGCACTTAACCACTGAGCCACATCCCCAGCCCTTCTTTATATTTTATTTAGAGACAGGGTCTCGCTGAGATGCTTTGGGCCTTGTTAAGTTGCTGAGATTGGTCTGACCTTCTGATTTTCCTGCCTCAGCCTCCCAAGTTGCTAGGGTTACAGGTGTGTGCCTCTGTGCCTACAGAGTGTCCCTTTAAAAACTGGGTTACTGTTATTATTATTTGCTCTTGAGTTATTTGAAGTGAGTTGTAAATTAGTGTCCATGTGCAGAAGAATGAAACTAGACCCCGTCTCTCACTGGTCATAAAAATCAGCTCAAATGGGTCCAAGAATAAACGTAAGAACTGAAGCCATGAAACTACTAGAAGAAAACAGGGGAAACTCTTCAGTGTAAGAGAACAGGCACATGTGCACAGTATGGCAGGCACAGAAGGACAAGGGCCGCACCATCTCACTCCAGGTGGCATCTGGGAAAGCTGGCACCAGGAAGTTGAGAGTCGACTGATGACTCCCAGAGGCTGGGAAGGGCGGGATGGGGGTGAGAGGCTGACCATGGGAACAGCATCACGGTGAGACCGGAGGAAGGGGTGCTGGAGTGCTCGTGTACAGTAGGGTGACAGGCGATGACAACAAGGTGCTTGCATTTCAGAACAACTCAGTATACTGACTCTTGACCCCTTGTCTCCCATTCTGGAGGATGTTTCTGGAATCAACAGTTCTGTTGATTGTTTCCTTTGCTGGGCAGAAGCTTTTTAGTTTGCTATAAAACCAATTGTCTATTTTTGCTTTTGTTACCTATGCTTTTGGGGTCATGTCCAAAAATTCTTTGCCCATTCCAACATCCTGAAGAATTTCCCTTGCTTTCTTCTAGGAGTTTCATGTCTTATGTTTACTCTTTAACCGATTTTGAGCTGATGTTTTTATAATTGGCGAGAGATGTGGACACCAATTCCCAGAGCCTCCAAGTGTTAGGCTGTCCTCTCTCCAGTGTGTACTTTAGCACTTTCCCCAAAACTCTCACTTTTCTTTAATATATGGTTTATTAGTAGAAAATGGAATCTTCTCTCTTCTTCCACATTGAATCTGTATCCCATGCCATTAGCTTCTTCAAAGTTCTTTGTACACTCATGAGAGAATAGAATAAAAGACACAAGGCAAATAACATTTTAGCATGAGTATGAAAACAGTTTTGAACTTTTGGATCCCCTGAGTGGATCTCAGGACCCCTGATTTCTCCAAGGGATCAGGCCACATCTTGAGAACTGCTGGATTAAGAAGGCATTTAAGAAGCAAAGGTGATCTGCCTTGTATTATTTTTATTGCTGATCTTTACAAATATTTACCATCTACCAGGCATGTTTTCAGTCTTCACAACACTATGCGGGAGGCGCCATTAGTCTTCCATTTGACGTAGGAGATCGTGATGAAGCCTTTCTGTGCATTCACGCCTGTGTCTCTGTACATACGTTCTTCACAATGAAATTGCACGCTTTTATCTTTGAGAAAGTAACAAAAGGCGACAGGTGTATAGGTTTGATGGTGAGGCTGAGCCCACAACCCAAAGAGCAGCCTGACCTGCAGAAGTGCCCTGTTGACTCCCATGCTTCAATGACTTCTGAAATCTAACTTTGACAGTGTATTTTTGAGCCATTTCATTTTTAAGAGCTCATTGGAGGTCTTAAAAAATTAATAAAATCTTTTGTCTCCAGAGTTTAATTCTTCCATTTCTGACATCTTATCCAATGGCTTGTGAGAAAAATTGCCTATCACTGGGGTGATTTGTACCTAAAATAAAGGTGCAGGCAAGTTGAAATTAGAAGCAGCCAGAATTTTAGTTCCTTGGTTTCTCTGCTAAGCTCTGCACCAAAGCTCCCAGAACCCTGCTCACGGCCACAGCTTCCTTCCTAGGCAGAGCTGGGGAACTTGCACTGGCCTTTCCAAGGCCCTGCTTCCTCCAGCCACCTGATACCTCTGTGTCTCTTGGGACCATGGGTGTTCCAGGAGGTTTTTGGTTCCTAAGGGGCTATAGCCACAAGTCTATAAAGAGGCTCGAATTGAATTTTGGGGTCCATGGCCACCACTTGTGTCCACTGTTGTCTGATGGTGCTCAGTGTTTCCCGTGGTCTTGAAGATCAGGTGTGACTGTGACACGGATGTTTGGCAGTGTGACAGGACTAGCCCCATCCGGCTTTGTCTTCTGAGGGGCCACAGAGTGTGGTTGGAAAAGTAGGAGACGTGGACTCAGGGGGTCTGGTCTTGCCTCTCTACGGTATGTGGCTGGTTATCCAGTGCTGCAAAACAACCTTCCCAAATTTAGTGGCTTAGAACGTAGAGGACAAAGACCTCTTCTTGCCCAATGCTTAGTCTGGCCCCAGAGCCCTCTTCTCACTGAGGCCTCAACCTCAGCCTCCAGGAATCACAGGAGCTGGGCACAGTTTCATCCACTCTGCTCACTGAGAGGCTTGAAGAAAACAGCAGCCTGGTTCCTAGAAGTGACTGGCCTGGTTCCTGCCATGCCAGGGTGGCTGGCATGGTACTGTCCATGTCCCTGATCCCACTTGTGTCCTGCTGAGGGAAGCTCTAGAACTTTCTGGTTGGGATTTACTCTGTGCCAATGCCTGCCTTTCCAGCAGCCCTCCAGAAACACCCCAGGCCCCTTTTTGTGATTTTCTACTTTCCTGACTCTGCATGAGCCCCACTTGCTTTCCTCCTTCCTTCTCTCCTTAAAAACACTCAGTTGCCAGCAGGGTGCAGTGGTGCACGCCTGTAATCCCAGCACTCGGGAGGCTGAGGCAGGAGGATCCCGAGTTCAAAGCCAGCCTCAGCAACTTAGCGAGGCCCTAAGCAACTCAGTGAGACCCTGTCTCTAAATAAAATACAAAATGGGGCTGGGGATGTGGCTCAGTGGCCGAGTGCCCCTGAGTTCAATCCCCGGTTCCAAAAAAACCCCCCAAAACAAAAAAAACACCCAGTTGCCTCTGCGTGGCTTGGAGTGGAGCCCTGTTGACCCTGCAGCCTCTCCCCTGCTGCAGGAGTCTGAATGAAATCTGTCTTGCTGCCTCTAGCAAGTGGTGTTTCTCTTTAACACTACCATAGACTCACACAGCTCCAGTGTGCTGGGGTGCAGGGCAGCCTTGGCTGGGCAGTTCTGGCCCAAGATCTCTCAACATGGAGATGTGGGGCCGGGGCAGTGGCAGAGCACGAGTTCAGCACGTGGTGTCACTGGCACTAAAAGCAAAGCAAGGTGTAGAATGTGCTGCTGTCTCAAAGTCTTGACGAGGGCTGAAGGTTCGGTTTTCGTGGTGGCCGCTTGCATGGCTGTGAGGAGGTGCTGGCTGTTGGCAGAAAGCCTTGGGTTTGCCACGTGGACCTCCTCACAGGACTGTCCTTGTAATGTGGCAGCTGGCCTCCTTCCAGAGGGAAGAGAGAGCAAGGTGGGAGCCGCATGTCTTTTATGACCTAGTCTTGGAAATCTCTCCTTGTCACTTCTGCAGCATCTGATTGGTTTCATAGGCCATCCCTAGTCACTGTGGGAGTGCGGAGCATCACTGGAGGTCATCTTGGAGGCTGGCTGGTAGTAATCGGTGTCATGATGTTGGGCGGGACACCTGAACTCTCTGGGCTGGAACACAAGGACAGGGCTTGGCTAGCTGGATGAGGCCCTGACTTCATCTGCTGAGGGAGGAGTTATTCAGTGAATGAAAGAGTTAATGTGCTTACAGTCACTGCTCACAGAGAGTAACTCATCTGCCAGGCTTTGGCCCAGTTCCTAGAATCGGGCTGCTTGTTTGTGGGGGAGGGGGTCACAGCAGCTGTCTGGGTTTCCCATCATTTCTCCTCTCACTTCCGAGGTCAGGGAGATGGAGGGGATGTGAACAGGTGGCTCCTGACTAGGCTGGCTTGGACCGGCCCTGACACAAAGGCACCAAGGATTTGGAAGGAAAATGCAAGTGGGGGAGATTGGCAGGCCGCCCTTGGAAGGAGCTGGGCCTAGCTTTGCTCCTTTTAGGGGTTTTGCACCTGATTAATGATTCTGTTCAAGATGGATTAAGCTGCTGGAGCCTTTCTCCATTCAGCGCTGCCAGCTCTTGCCTCTTAGCACTTTTCTCTTCTTTTTTTTGTGCTAGTTCCCGTCTCCCCTGTCCCTAGCTTGTTCTTGGGGTAAACCGTGGGGTCTGTGATGAATTGGACAGAGGAGCCTGAATGGCAGCCTCACAGGCTCTTCTTAGGTCAGGGATCATTAGAGATGAGAGCCATGATTACAAGACAGGGAAGCTCAAGTTCAAAAGCCTCCCTGGACCCTTGGCTTTCGGAGCTTTCCTTGTCTTCCTCCACAAATTTCATTCTGAACAAACATTCCACTTTTGGGGACAGTCTCTGCCTCCACTCTACACTCCCAGAACGGGAAGAAGGTGGTCAGGCAACATGACCCACAGCTGACAAGGATTTGCTGTTATTCCGCTGCAGGAAAACGCAGCTCTGATATCCTGCAGGGCCGCCCAGCCCCTGTCCTCTCCCCATTCCTTACCAGGTCTTGTGCAATGAATGGCAAAGCCTTAAAGTCATGACCTCATACGTGGGACCACTACTACAATGGAGTCAAAGACTCTTCTTTGTTCTTCCTGATCCAGTAAGGACATGCTTTGAATACTCACTGATTGGTTATTTGAAAAGACTCTTCCTGTTTGACAGCTGTCAAATGAGCTCTGGACTGGACTTGGTTACTCTGGGGGCAAAAGAGCAGCACAAACTAGGGGGCTTTGTGCTCACCTCTTCCTCCAACCCTGCCCCAGCCTCTCTCACCCACTTTCCTCTGGCTCTGCTTGACCCCCATTCTCCTCTGCCTCTTCCAAGTTGCTCTTTATTCATCTGGGATCCGTGGGTCTCCCTCGGAGAAGGCAGCTCATTGCACTCTTCTGCCTGGCGCTGCCAAGCCTGCAGGGCCCAGGCGCCGCACAGTGGTCCTTTGTGCCTGGCTGTGCGTCCCTCTCTGGCCCCAGCTGCCCCTGCGCTCTGGTTTTCCTTAGTCTTTTTTTCACTTCTTTTTCCAGTTGACTTAGTCACTACAGAACACGGAGGAGAGAGGAAGGCTCCGGAAGGCTCGCACATGGGAGTCTGGGCGGGGGGGCGGCCCTGCTGTGACGTCATCAGGTGGTGGTGGGCCACATTCCCAATGACAGTGCTGGGACCGCCTTCCTGGGCTCGACCTGCTTTCCTGGTGGGGCACAGAGTGGGAGCCTGCCTCTGATAACCAGCTTCCCTGTCAGGGTCCTGCCCCACCAGCCTAGGATGTTTCCAAAAAACTACTGAGTGTTAAGTGGAGTGTGGGACAGGCCATCATTTCTAACTCCCTACTGGGCATGAACTCGACACACTGAAGATGAAAGTTAATAGCAAAAGCCTGGTGTTGGAGTAGGTGGCAGTAGGGCCGCCAGCCCCAGGGACGTGGGGCTTCGTCTGTGGAGACTGCCGTGCAGCGAGGCTTCCACCCTGCCCGGGCCAGCCCCGTCCCAACCCCATGGCCTGGTCTGGCCATCTCCTTCTAATGCATGGATTTGACTTCTTCTCTCACTCTGTTTACAAGGGGTTACTAGAACTTCCAAGAGCTACAAAACATGGTGTTGACAAGAAACATCTGCTTTACATTTTTAAAACATTTTAAATTAAACCCTTTAAATTTGTAATCAGATAACTGGAGTTTCATTTCTGAGGTTCAACATTTACAGGGAAAATGGAAAAACAAAGACCAGCCAGAACAAAGAAGACAGCCTCGCCACCTTGGTCTTCCTCTCATTTACTGCGCCTCACATGAGTGAGTGTCTGCAGGGAGGACTGCGGGGGACCAGGCAGGGGTACCCAAATTGCTGCAACCCACCATCTGGAAAGAAGGCAGAGGCCGTAAATGGGAGAATATTTTCAAGTGTGATGCTGTTGGTGAAATGCATCCAGAGTGTGGATATGACTAAGAACCTACCACCATCTACACCCACTTTATGATTGGAAAGACTGAGACAGGAGGATGGTAAGTTCAAGGACAGCCTCAGAAACTTAGTGAGACCCTCAGCAATTTAGCGAGACTCTATCTAAAAACAAAACAATGGGGTTGGGGTTGCGGCTCAGTGGTAGAGCACTTGCCTAGCATGCATGAGGCCCTGGGTTCGATCCTCAGCACCACATAAAAATAAAGGTATCATCTCCATCTACAACTAAAACAAAAATATTAAAAAACAAAACAAAACAAAAAACAATGCAGTTTAGCGGGCCAGCACCTCCTGGCTCAGTCCCCTGCACCCTCCCAATAACAGTAATTGTAAAAAATAAATAAATAAAATTTTTAAAAAATGGAAAAAAGGGCTGAGGGCAGAGCACTTGCTTAGCATGTGCAAGGCCCTGGTTCAGTCACCAACAGTGGGGGAGGGGCGACGGAAACAGAAAAGGGTTCTGACCCTGGCTTGGGCGCGCCTTACTCGGGAGCTGGGCTGTGCAGGTGCGGTGTTGCCATATTGCTCATGAAACTATTTAAATCACCTCCACCCTGTAGGATAGGCGTTGCTCTACCTCCCAACTCTCCAGCCCCTCCCTGGGGACCTCCTGGGGCTTCTTCAGATCCAGCTGCTGGAGGGCGGGTCTGGCATAGCTGGGGTGCAGGACCCCATTGCAGTGGTCTACTTGTGCCTGATGTCACTCATTTTGAGTAGCCATCCCTCTGCTTCTGCCGATGACCACAAGGTGTGTTGGCAGGGATATGAGGGAGGGGCTTTGCTGTGGCGATGCTCGAAGGTCTGATTCCCTGAATCTGAGAGCGAGTCCTGGTGCGCGGAGGGGCTATGGCATCAAACCCGTTCCTAGACATTGAATTTTGATTTATTAACATTGGCAACATTTACAGGCTATCCTGCCAACAAAGTTCCTGAAATTGAAATCGCATGAAACTTTCCTCGTTCCTGCTAGTGCCACATAAGCCCTTTCCTTTCTAAGGCAGCACATTCACTTAAAAATAATTAAGAAAAGATTGATGGGATTTTGGAATCATAATGAAAAATATGATCTCATTAGTAAGTCATGAGTCAGGGCCAGGCACTCTGTCAGATGTATGCACTTGTACATAATTAGAAGAAGCTGAGGCAAGGAGAGCTAATAATGGCATGAATTAAAAAATTAAAAGTTTCCTTTTATACTTTTTTGGCTGTGCTGAATTCTGTTTTGCAAAGATTCAGAAAGAGATCTCTATCAAAAGAACCCCATCAAATGCAACTGAGTCCGTGAAAAAGAAAATGGCAGCCAAAGGGCTCGAGCGCCCCTCTGTGAGTCCGTTGCACCTTCTCAGGTGGGTTACGAGTCCCAGGAGGACACCAAACCAGGCACACAGATTTTGAAAGAGCCACTTACTACAGTCATCATGTAGACGCAGTCCACATAATCTGCGGTTTGCACCTTGGAGTCAATCGCTTGGTCCCCCTCTAGAAGAGACCCAGGTTTGAAGGCCTCAGGGACTCTGCAGAGGGATGAGCTGGACAGCAGCCTCAGCCCTGCCACTTCCAGTCAGTGACCCTGGATTGAACCCAGGGATGCTCTGCCACTGAGCTATCTCCCCAACATTTTTCATTTTTTATTTTGAGGGAGGTTCTCACTAAGTTTCCAAGGCTGGCCCTGAACTTGTCCTCCTGCCTCAGCTTCCAGAGCAGCTGGGGTCACAGACGTGTACCACCAAGCCCAGCTCTTTGTTCCATCTGAAAGTAGAACAATGTTCCCTCCTTCAATTCAAAGGAGCAGAGGCTTCCTGAGTGTCAGCGTAGAGGGTGGACAGTGTAGGTGGTGGACAGGGCGAAGGTGGGGCAGTGTGTGAGAGCGGTACACCCGGGCAGAGGGTGTGGAGATGGACGCGGGAGTGCCACTTCCACGTGCTGCAGAATGGCAGGACCCGCGTAAAGAGATGGCTGCATGCGTGTGCCCCAGGACACTCGTGCTCGTCCATGCACACCACTGTGCCCATGGTTTTAAAACTGACACTCTGCCCTCGGCCTCCGACAGTCCCTGCTGCCTTGGCCCCTCCCTTGAAATTGAAAGGGTCAGTACCTATCATGGCAGGGACCCTAAAGGCCTCCACAGTGCACATCTGAGTTGTTCTGAGTAGATGTGCGTGTGGTGTGGCAGTGGACAAATGCTTTCAGTACCACCCCTGGGTGTGTGTGAGGCATAGGGCTTCAGAAGCTTGCTGGTATTTGCAAAGAACCTAACAAGAAGAATGAGATTTTCTTTTCTTTTCTTTTTTTTTTTTTTTGGAACCAGGGATTGAACTCAGGGACACTTGGCCACTGAGCCACATCCCCAGCCCTATTTTGTATTTTATTTAGAGACAGGGTCTCACTGAGTTGCTTAGGGCTTCGCTAAGTTGCTGAGGCTGGCTTTGAACTCGCAATCCTCCTGACTCAGCCTCCCAAATTGCTTGGATTACAGGCGTGCGCCACCGCGCCCAGCTAAGAATAATGAGATTTTGATGAGTAGAAATCAGAGAGGGCAGTCCAGGGAGGAGGAACAGCATGAACAACAAAAGGAACAACATGAACATGAACAAGAAATTGATTCAGGGAATCGCGTAATGTTATCTTCATATTGTAGAAATTCCTCACCATTCAGTGAGGAGATTTAACTTAATTTGTTAGTCACTGAAGATTTTGGAGCAGAGCCAAGTGGGGTGACGCATGCCTGTAATTCAAGCGATTCAGGAGGCTGATGTAGGAGGACTTCAAGTTGAGGCCAGCCTCAGCAACTTAGTGAAGGTCCTATCTCAAAATAAAATATAAAAAAGGACTGGGGATGTGGATCAATGGTCAAGTGCCACTGGGTTACCCCAGTGCCAATAAATAAATAAATTAATTAATTTAACAAATTGGAGCAGGTAGTTGATGGGATATTAATTTGAAGGAGGACACTAAGAAATGACGTGGAGGAAGAATGTGTAGTCCAGGAAAGAAACTATGGCGGCCGAAATCAGCTTGATGTTAATGGAAATGGAAAGGAAAGCAAGGATATAAGAAGCAAACCTGAAGAAGACAACAAAGAACCCAGTGACCGTGTGGACACTCAGGCCTCGTGTGCTCCTGGGAGCCAGAGCCTAACCCGAAGGTTGCCCTTGCAGGCACTGTCCCCATCCAACCTGGTGACATCAGGCCAGGAAACTCTACTATGCTGACCCTGGTCATGTCCACCCCAATTCATACCACTTAAGAATTGGTGAGCTGGATGCTCACCCTCCCACCCCTGTCCTCTGTTTTCATAGAACCCTCCTCCTCCCTTGCCTCAGGGCCTTTGCAGGACACCCTTTTAAAAAAAAAATTGTTTTTAGTTGTTGGTGGACCTTTATTGAAGTTGTTTATTTATACGTGGTGTTGAGAATCGAACCCAGGGCCTCACACATGCTAGGCGAGTGCTCTACCACTGAGCCACAGCCCCAGCCCCAGCCTCAGCCCTGGAACCTCCTGTGTTCGAGGCACAGGGCAGGCCATGGTACCCACGACCCGATGTACCACTTGGACCCTGGAAGGCCCCCTCCAGAGCTCTGTCGGATGAGGAGGAACAGCATGAACAACAAACTCCAGACCACAAGGACTAGAGACCGCCAGATCAACATGCCACACCCTGGTATAAAACCCCTCACTCTCCCCCAGCGTTTGTCTTTCCAGTTCCATTGCTTCCCAACTCTCCTCCTCCAGGCCATCTACTCAAATCCTGGTCACTTCCCCTTGTTTCTTGCAGGAATTCATGTGGATTTAATCCTCCATGTAACCCATGTTCCCTATCATCCTGAGTAACTTCAGTTCCCATTTGAAAAATGCATACAAAACCAAGCATCTCCTGCCTTCCCTTTCAGCCACTGTTCAGTGCTACACCTGCACCTTGCCACGCGGAAGCTGCCCATCCTACTAGAAACGCCCCTCTTACCCTCCCCTGGTTACTTTCACCTTTCCCTTAGAACAGGGTGAATGGAAGCACTTACGGTGAGCATCTTTCCTAATTCCTAATTTCAAAGGAGAAATTTGAACATATCTCTATTAAATATATTTGCATAGGTTAATTTTATCAAACATATTAATGTGTTCATTGAAATGGTAGTATAATTTTGCTCCTTTTTTTTGGACTAGGGACTGAACTCAATGGCACTTAACCACTGAGCCACATCCCCAGTCCTATTCTGTATTTTATTTAGAGACCGGGTCACACTGAATTGCTTACTGCCTCCCTTTTGCTGAGGCTGGCTTCAAACTCTCCATCCTCCTGAGTTACTGGGATTAATGACAGGTGTGTGCCACCTCCTGAGGTCCAGTCCTTTTAATTTTTTATTTTGAGACATTGAGGTGCTGAGGTTGGCCTTGAATTTGCAATCCACCTGCCTCAGCCCTTGAGCTCCTGGAATTACAGGCAAGCACCACCATGCCTGGCCTTTGTAAATCAATTTAACATTAATTGTACACATTTAAACTGATCATAATGCATTACCTTTTTAATGCATTTGTAGAATTAGTTTGGCAATATTTTATTTGATAATTTTGCATCTATGTTTATAAATGGTATTGGTTTGGAATTTTTAATTTTTCCCCTTTAATATTTTCCAGTTATGTAATGAGTTGGTAATATACTCTTTTTCACTTCTCTGGGACAGTCTGTGTGAGCTAGGTTTTATTTCTTCCTTACATGTTGATAGAATCCATAGGAAAGGCTGTCTGAGCATGGATTTTCCTTTGGTGGAAAGTATTTATTTATTTATTTATTCACTTATTTATTTATTTATAGTTGTAGGCAGACACAATACCTTTATTTTCATTTATTTATTTTTATGTGGTGCTGAGGATCAAGCCCAATGCCTCCCACATGCCAGGCAAGCACTCTACCACTGAGCTATAACCCCAGCCCAGGTGGAAAGTTTTATTTATTTATTTTTTATTTTTATTTCTTTTGTGGTGCTGGGGATTGAACCCAGGGCCTTGTGCTTGCGAGGCAAACACTCTACCAACTGAGCTGTATCTCCAGCCCATGAGCTATATCCCCAGCCCAGAAAGCTTTAAATTACAGATTCAACTGTTGTTGTTGTTTTAAATAGTTATAGGACTATGCAGGATTTCCATGTCTTTTTGTGTCAGCTTTTTATCCATCAAAAATTTCAAATATTTTACATACAGTTATTTAAAGTACACTCTTGCCAGGCATAGTAGAACACTCCTGTAATCCCAGCAATTTGGGAAGCTGAGGCAGGAGGATTTAAGCTCAAGGCCAGCCTGGAAACTTAGCAAGAACTTGTCTCACAATAAAAAATAAAAAGGGCAGAGGTGGGGCTGGGGATATAGCTCAGTTGGTAGAGTGCTTGCCTTGCATGCACAAGGCCCTGGGTTCAATCTCCAGCACTGCAAAAAAACAAAACAAAACAAAACAAAACAAAACAGGGCAGGGGATGTGACTCAGTGGGAGAACAAGTTGGGTTTGATCCCTAGTACTGCAAAAAATAAAACATAAAAGTATATTCATGTTATCATTTTTATTGTGCAAGATCTGTGGTGATCTCTTTTTCATTCCAATTATGTTTTTTGGTTCCTCTTTATATCTTGAGCAATCTAATCAGACACTTATCGATTTAATAAATATTTTATAGAACCAATTTTTGTCTTCACAGATTTTGTTTTATGTAAAATAGAAATTAATGAATTTTCTATTTCATTAATGTATGATGCTTTCTGTATCCTTTTCTTTTTCTTTCTTCCCTCCCTCCTTACTTCTTTCCTTCTTTCCTTCATTCCTTTCCCTTTTGTGGACTGGAATTAAACCCAGGGATGCTCTACCAATGAGCTACATGTCCAGTCCTTTGTTTTGTTTTCTTTTTGATACCAGGAATTGAACTCAGGGGCACTCAACCACTGAGTCACATCCCCAGTCCCATTCTGTATTTTATTTAGAGACAGGGTCTCACTGAGTTGCTTAGGACCTTGCTTTTGCTGAGGCTGGTTTTGAACTCTCCATCCTCCTGCCTCAGCCTCTTGAGTCATGTGTACCACCCACACCTGGCTTTTTTTTTTTAATGTTATTTTGAGACAGAGTTTCAGAGTTGTTTAGGGACTCACTAAGTGGCTGAGGCTGGCCTTGAACTTGCAATCTTCCTACCTCCATCTCCTGAGTCTCAGGATTATAGACATGCACTACCACATCCAGTATCCAGTGTAGTCTTTCTTCTTTTTCTTTTTTTTTGAACCAGGGATTGAACTCAGGGACACTCGACCACTGAGCCACATCCCCAGCCCTATTTTGTATTTTATTTAGAGACAGGGTCTCACTGAGTTGCTTAGGGCCTCGCTAAGTTGCTGAGGCTGGCTTTGAACTCGCGATCCTCCTGACTCAGCCTCCCAAGTTGCTTGGATTACAGGCATGCGCCACCGCGCCCGGCTCTAGTCTTTCTTCTTTAACAGGATTTAAAGCTATAGATTTTTCCTCAAATAATACTTTTAGCTGTATCTCATTAGCTTTACTTTTTTAATTATCATTCAATTCAAAATATTTTATAGTTCCCATTTTTTGTTAATCTGTGAATCATTTAGGATTATGTTTTTTATTTTATGCCAGTATGAAGATTTTGAACTTATCTTTTATTAATGAATCCTCTTAGGTTGAATGTGGTCAGAGAAAATATCCTAAAGTATCTTAATCATGTTGCTGGTTGTAAGTATTTTCTTCATGAGGCAGTCTATGACCACTGGTTATAAATGCTCCCTGTGTGCTGGAGAAATGTGTGTACTCTTCTGTTTTTGGCAGGGTCTTTCATTCATATTCTTTAGGTCAGTTTCTTAATTTTATTTTCAAAGCATATATACTTTAACAAAAACTTTTTTTTTTTTTTGCTTATTCTATCAATTACTCAAGAGGGGTGTGTTAGACTCTCCAGGATAATAAGAGATTTCATGACTTCTCTTTGTGTCTATTAACTATTTACTTAGTTTAGGATATAGGTTTATTTTATTAGTTTAGTATTTCTGATTTTTAGATGTGTGCCTCCTGACTTTGACATTTGCAGGTGTCTGGCACATCCCATGGCCCTTTTGCCAACCTTCCTTATGCCCACCCACAACTCCTCCCCCAGGTTTTTTCTCTGAGCAAGTCTTCATCTTTAGAATTTAGCTTGGTATTTCATCTTCCAGGAAGACTTGTCTAATTTTCTAGGTTTGGGTTAAGTTGGTCCCTGAATTCCCATAACCTCATCTGTGAACTTGAACCAAAACACTAAATAGGTACAATTACTATATGTCAATTAAAAATAAAAATGCAGGGGCTGGGCCAAGCAGGGTGGCACAAGACTGTAATGCCAGCAATTCAGGAGGCTGAGGCAGGAGGAACACAAGTTTGAGATCAGCCTCAGCAACTTAGTGAGATTCTAAGCAACTTAGTGAGTCTTTGTCTTACAACAAAAAATAAAAAGGGACTGGTGATGTATCTCAGTGGTTAAGCACCCCTGGGTTCAAAACCTAACACCAAATAAATAAATATATACATTAATAAATATAGGGACTGGGTGTGTATCTCAATGGTAGAGCGCTGGCCTAGCTTGTGCGAGGCCTCAGGTGCTGGTGTTCCCAGGACCACACATACATACACACAAATATATTTTCAAAAAACAATGTTGCCTTATAATTTCCTATTTTTGGTATGATTCCTCCAATATTAAAGGGAATCTTCCAATTTTTCTGGTCGTGTGAGAACGTGAGTGATCCACACTTGTTGTCGTGGGTTAGTTATAACTGGGACATAAAGGTTGCTCAGTAAATTTTTATCCCATGAGGAAACACATGAAAGCTCCCAATCCTGGCTTTTCCATTTTATCTATTGGCTTCTAGCCCATTTCTGGCTCCTGACTCTTTTCATCTTGCATTCCTGGGCACACCCTGTTTACCCGTGTACATAAGACCATGATGTCACCAGACACTTCACCCTTGTGCAACATTGAAGGTCAGCCCCTATTTTCCATCCACATACTTTCTATATCTAGATGCCATTGTGCTGTTGCCTTTGATTGTGGTCATGCAGCTGGTTGAGTCTTTAGATTGCTTCTAACATGGCAGGAAGACTGTAAGAAGCACCTAGTGGCCAGCTATGTTGGCACGCATACATAATCCCAGCTGCTCAGGAGGCCAAGGCAGGAGGATCTCAGGTTTGAGGCCAGACTGGTCAATTTAATGATGCCCCGCCTCAAAATAAAATAAAAAGGGCTGGAGACATAGATCAGAGAGTGCATGCTTGGGTTCAATCCCCAGCATGGGGGTGGGGGATCTAGTGGGCCTGCGATGTGCCTCCCAATCAGCTTCTTGGAAGTAGTGCTTCTCTTTTCCCTGCTTCAGCCTGGCTGAGTGGTGCTTGACAACGCCTGTTTGTTGGTTCTGCTCATATACAGCAACTCATCATCATTCATATCGGTCACCTGGTCCTATGGCTTTATGGATCTTTAGCTACCACTATTATCTTCAACTGCACCCTCCCAGACCATGGGCTCCTGGATGTTGCCTGGATCTGGCTTCCTCCTATCATCTCCCCCTCGCCTTCCTGTAGCTCATCTTATCCCCTGCCCATGTTTGTGATCCACAGCAGCACTGGTGACAGCACCAAAGGACACAAATTATTTGAGTCCACTCATCAGTACCACTTTCAACTTGCTAAAACTCAGTGTCATTTCAATACCACATTCTAGAGCCATCTGTGCCTTAGAAATCAAAGGGAAGACTTGGGAGGCTGAGGCAGGAGGATCGAGAGTTCTAAGCCAGCCTCAGCAACTTAGCGAGGCCCTAAGCAACTCAGTGAGACCCTGTCTCTAAATAAAATACAAAATAGGGCTGGGGATGTGGCTCAGTGGTGGAGTGCCCCTGGGTTCAATCCCTGGTTCCAAAAAAAGAAATCAAGGGGGAGTTCAGCATTTAAACCCTTTTCCTTTTCTCTTTCTCTTTTCCTTCCATTTTTTTTCTTCTTGGAATTTGTGTTAACTTCTCCACGCCACAGAGATTCCTTTCCTCTAGTCATGGATGCAGCTGGTAGTAACAACATAGAAAGTTAGAGATGGAAAGGGCTACAAGATAAAATAGTACATAAAAAAATTTAAAAAGAAAAAACAACAAAAAGTAATGAATAATAATAATAATAAAAGATAAAATAGTATGGCCAGGCATGGTGGCCACACGTGCAATTCCAGTAATCCAAGAGGAGGAGGCAGGAGGATCACAAGTTTCAGGCCAGCCTCATCAACTTAGCGAGACTCTGTCTCAAAATGAAAAATAAGAAGGCTGGAGAAGTAGCTCAGTGGTAGAGCACCCCTGGGCTCAATGCCCCTGGGGGTTACCCAGGTCTGGTGATGAAGAAACAGAGACCTGAGTGAAGTCAAATGGACTTGCCTATGGCTATTAACCTAACTCCTAGAGATGAATGGGCTTTTGGGTAACACATGGCACAGTTAGACTGATTTTGAGACAAGTGTCCATCTGATTGTCACTGGGTGCTGGCAGGAGCAGGCAAGTCAGGACCACTTAGATGAGCAAATAAGTTATATTGTTTGCTTGTTTTGCTTTTACTTTTATTGACTCAAACTGAACTGCATTGGAATCAGACTATATTGCCTATTTATTTGCTAATACTAATAATGGTTTACCTTCCTTGGCTGGGCACCACTCTATACCCTATAATAACCTATGAAGTGGATGTCCTATTGTTCCCATTTTGGAGATGAAGATATAGATGCATGATTACATTAGGAATGATTACTTAGGAATTTGCCTAAGGTCATACAGCTGGGTAGTGTCACAAATAGTCTGTCTCCAGAGCCTGGGTCCTAACCAAGGCGGCACCACTCATCACAACTGTTTTGCTTCCCTCTTCCCTGCTTAACTGGAAAAGGCCTCTGATTCAAGAAGATGCACCGAGAGCCCTTGGTCTCCTGGAAGAGCCACCGCGGCTGTGCGGGCCTGGTCCACTGCTAGACTTGCGAGCAAGTCTGCTGCTCCTCTGTGAGCTCCTGGACGGTGGTGTGCCACACCCACCTGGTGTCAGGGAGCACAGCGCATGCACCCATGCACAGGGAGGGCTAACCCATGGGCTCTCGTTTATAAACAGGAGTTGAACAAACCTGAAAAATAATCTCCTGGATATAAATTCAATGCTATTTATCTATTGATTTATTACTGTAGTAATGATTGATTGGCTCAAATGATTAGAAAATGTTCAAAGAGGTAGCCTGAGATGACCCTCAGCAAAATGGCAGAGCTGGTGACATCTATCTTTATTTCTGAAACATGCCTGTCCGCTTCTTGCTTCTGTTCCTGTGGCTCCTCATTAATCCAGGCAGCCTTTGGCTGTTGGGTAAGTTCTCCGGAGGTCATTTGCCAAAACATGGAAGTGGATTGAACTCCAAGACTCTGGTCAGAGCTGTGCTCCAGACGGAGTCAGGGTCCCGAAGGCTTCTTCCCTTCATTTGGCAAAATAAGGGACAGAGGAGCTATTCACCAGGACTCGAGGGTCACTGTTACCGAGCCCTCTGTGTTGGTCTTTTCACGCTCATTGTTGTATTTGCAACCTTTGCAACGTTTCTGAGATAGATATTGTATTGTTCCCATTTTTCAGGTTAGGAAATAAAGGCTGATGTGATATGTCTAACAAATGGCAAAGCTGGAATTCCAATTCTTCTCTTTAACTGGGCATGGGGGCACACACCTATAATCCCAGTGGCTTAGGAGGCTGAGCAGGAGGATTGTGAGTTCAAAGCCAGCCTCAGCATCTTAGTGAGGTCCTAAGCAACTCAGCAAGACCCTGTCTCTAAATAAAATATTTGAAAAGGGCTGTGGATGTGGCTCAGTGGTTAAGCACCCCTGGGTTCAATCCCTAGTGAAAAAAAAAAATTCTTATCTTTGGCGGTAAGCTTGTACTCTTACCACTTCAAACCCCAAATTTTTATATAGACCATGGTATTTTCCAAACTGGAAGGCATGGCCAAACTTTATTCTGAATTATTAAAATCTTCTCAGAATTTAGTAACTGAGGAAATAAGTAGGGAGAATATTGCTGGACATGGACAATATAACCAATATGTTGCTCCTGAAATTACATCACATATCTTATTTATCTGGATTTGGCAACTGTGAAGGCAAGAAAATTGGAATGGAGAGGTTAGGGAGAGGCCCTCAGGCCTTCCCTCGACTCCAGGGATCAGACCAATTACCACTCTTCAGTTGTTGCCAGTGAAAGTCCTGAAGTTTGTCAAGGAGCCTTCATTCTCTGTGAGCACAACAAGCCTCCCACCACTCCCGGGAGAGTAAGGCAGTTGCAAAGGGGTGAGATCTGAGCTCTGTGTTTTTGAAGAATTTAATGGGAACAACAATAAGAAAGAGCTTCCGTAAAATGAGGGGGAATCACTGGATAATCTGATTGTTAACTTGATTACTCTAGAGTTAAACATCCCTCAGACCCTCGACCATTTCTGTTCTTGGAGCTGATGATACTGACCATGTATTTGTAATGTAGTGGATGGTGTTTGGTGATAGGACAATCCACGGCTCTCCCGTGAGGCTTTCCTTGCTGCATCACTGGTGTGGACTGGTGCGGAGTTTACAGCAGCCTAACTGGACTGGCTTAGTGTCCTGTGTCAGGCAGGGTCTTGGGAAGAATAAGAGTACGGTGCCTTCCGGGACTCATTCAGTGGTGGCCTTAGACCAAAACCCAATTCTTTGAGTCTCAGTTCCTTTAGCTGGATTTATTTTTTATTTATTTATTTTTGCAGTGCTAGGGATTGAACCCAGCACCTTGCGCTTGCAAGGCAAGCACTTTACCAACTGAGCTATATTCCCAGACCCTTTAGATGGATTTAGATGACTTCTAAGAATTTCTTCTAGTTGGGAGAGTCTCTAATACTTAGAATAATATTTATTTGTTAAAATGGTCATCCACTAAGCAATAATTAATCCCTTTCTTCAGAGAGTTTACATTCCAGTAGGATTGAGCCTTTACTAAAGTATTAGCGACTTTCTGTGCACATTGACCTTCGTATGTGACTTGAAGGGGTAGTAAGAGGCCATCCATTCAAAAATCCACCTCCAGTCAGGCACGATGACGCACTCCTGTAATCCCAGTGGCTTAGGAGGCTGAGGTAGGAGTATCGAAAGTTCAAAGCCAGCCTTGGCAATTTAGTGAGGCTTTGAGCAAGCAATTCAGTGAGACTCTGTCGCTAAAAAAAATACAAAAAAGGGCTGGGAAATGTGGTTCAGGGTTAAATGTCCCTAAATTCAATCCCTTGTACAATAAAAAAAAAAAAAAAACCCACCTCCAGGTCTCTGTATTTAATATCACCATGCCACTTAACATCCTGTGCAAAGCATCATCCCTAGCACATGCCTTTGGAAGGTCCATTCACAGACCTGACAGGTGTCTGCTCTGTGTCAACCTGATGAAATGCTCCCCAGTCAGTTAAGGTTAAGGAACGTGGGAATAAACAGGGTGAGATCTGTCAACTCGTGAAGTCATATGACTGGCGCCCTTCTGGATGTCTGGCCAAGGAGACCTTTTCTGGGGAGGAGCTCCTAGACACAGTGTCTTGCAGTGAACACACACACTATTCAGCCTCTTAACTGGAGTGTGAATATTACAGTTCTAGCAAAATACTCTTCCTAGAAACTTGATTTAAGGAGTCTCTTTCTTGAGATGGCATCCATTTCACAATAGAATTAGAATATTCGATTAGCTCAACTTACTTTTTAAGGCCCTGGAAACATGGAGCTGGAGCTCACCATAAACAATGGTGTCATCTGATTTATTAGCAATAGGCCATTATCTCCATTTGGGTGATGTCCCTAGTCTGCTGGATGAGATGGGCCAAGGGATTTTCTTTGCAGTTCTGGGGGTTGAACCCAGGGGTGCTTCTGAGCCACATCTTCAGCAGCTACCACCCTGCTTTTCCAAATTTGAGAGAAGGTCTAAGTCTCATAGGTTGGCCTCAAACTTGTGATCCTCCTGCTTCACCCTCCTGCAAAATATACTATTTGGATGAAGTAGAACTTGCAGGACCTGGAAAGGGAACAGATGAAAATGCAACTGCTATAAAACAAAGGTTCCATCTTCCCAACTGTCCAGATGACCCCTGCCCCCTGGGGCTGTGAGTGACACAGGATGGATCAGCAAAGGGGAGCAGAATACGGCCATGCCTGGAGGACACTGCAGGCAAGGTGAACTTTACCAGCAGCAGCTCTAGAGACTGTTTCTGATTGGTGCAGAACTGTGTCTGGGTTCGCATCCCTTGTTACCAGCTGAAGGCTTGCCCTGGGGGCCTCGGGGCTTTGGGACACAGCAATGATTGTGGTTTGGAGAATGAGGATTTACATTTCATGATACTCTCAGAGGACTGGAGCTGGGGAGGAGTGCTGTTTGCTGTTTGCTTTTGTCTTCCCCAACAACGTTTTAATATTAGATGCTCAATTAAAATGCAGGAAAGGAAAACTCACAGAATGTAAAGGGACCACTTGCTGCTGGTGGGTGGGTGCTAGGCTGTTTCTCACCATTTTCTCCTTCACATGGGCCTTTACAGGTTACACTTCACTGCCCAAAGACTGACTAATTTGTAGGTTCCAAACCAATTGCTCCTATTTCTTATACTTCAGGGACAGCTCTATTAAATGTGCTTCCCAAGACTGGATTTAAGGCAATCCATTCCTTGAGATGGTATCCATTTTCAGGAGTAAATAATCTAAGAAATAGCAAGCACTAGCTACCAGGCCCTGAAGGATGGGTGGGTTACCTACTACCATGACCCCACCTAGGAGTCACATGGAGAGGTTTGGCAGGGACTCCAGTTACCTTTGGGTTATCCTTGTTGGAGATAGGCTCTGAATACTATCTAGGACCTGAGATTTACCATCCTTATCTGCATAGGATGTTAACCATCTACATTTACAGAGAATGGAATCACTGCAACCAATCTTTTTTTTTTTTTTTAAATCTGAGCTTGTCAGAAGTTTTTTTTTTTTTTAAATTTTTTTAGTTGCAGATAGACACAATACCTTTATTTTATTTATTTATTTATTTTTTTGTGGTGTTGAGGATGGAACCCAGTGCCTCACACATGCTAGGCAAGCACTCTACCACTGAGCCACAGCCCCAGCCCGCAACTAATCTTTTTCTGAATATTTTGGCAAATAAATCACTTGGCTTGTTGATTTGTGGCCATTCTTTAAGGCAAGAATTGACCTCATTGCATTTTAACAATGGGATGGGAAAGGAGCTAATTGCACAACAGGGAGAAGAGAGCCCAGGGACAAGTGGCCAGATGCAGATGACTAAGAGAAACACCAGTGCTCCCCTCTTCTGTCCTGGACACCCCACTGCTCCAGGAGCTCCTGGGGAATCTGCAAGTCCCATGAAAGAATGAGAGACATTTTTGGCGGACAGAGCTTCTTATTGGCAATTGAAGAGCCAGGAATATTTGCATGGATAGAATTTGGGAGAAAATAAGTCTTACATCAAGAAGGTGCTCTGTGCCTCCATCCAGGGGTCTAGGAACACAGCAGTCACTGCTCCAGGGGCAGCGGTGTCTGGTACAGTTGCTACTTCTCCACAGCTCCTGGTGGTGGATAAGAGGTTCTTCTTAGATCAGTCCTAAACGCACTTCCTGGTAACCTTTGACTTTTGAAACAGTAAAAGCAACTCTATTCCCTTCTTCTTTTATGGATCACCTTTTTAATAGTTGAAGACAGTCAGTAGTCCCTATAAATATTCTCCTTCCAGATGAAGAAAAGTCCTGAGGAAGAAAATAAGAAGTCTTATTATTAAGTCTGTATGCTCAGGGTTAGGGGCACCCCTGCCCCCAAACAAATCCTTTAGGAGAAGCGAACAGTGAACTAGCAATGATGACACTGGGACAAAACAGCGTCCTTGTAAAGACTTACCTTCCTATCTTGTCAAACCTCTCATGCAAAGATTTTGCAAAGTGTATGGTAAATGTATACGATCCTTAATGAATGCTCTTCAAATCATTTTAAAAAGACTTTCCTAGCAGTTTTAGGTTCACAGCAGACTGAGAGGAAGACACGGATTTCTAGACACCCCTGCCTCAGGCATGCATTTCAATGTCCCCCTAGAGGGAGTGACATGTTTGCTGCAGTTGGCTCCCCTACCCAGCACATCTCTGTCATCCAAAGACCACAGTTGGTTTATGTTAGGGTTCACTCTCGGTGATGGACTAAATATTTTTCTATTTTCATGGGCAAATAACAGCTAATAGCTCACATATATGAAGTGCTCCCCATGAGCCAGGCACTGGCCATAAGCTGTATGTGAATAAACTCATTTAATACTTACAATGACTCTGAGTTAAATGGTAACCCCATTTTGCAAATAGGAACGCTGAGGTGCTGTCATCTGTTCCTGATCAAATAGCTGATGAGTGAGACTGAAGTGGAGCCCAGTGGTCAGCCTCCAGCCTAGATGCGTGCTCCCAATCACTTACAGTGCTATCCCTGGCAGACAGTACCCAGCACAAGAGAAGTCCCTGGAGGATCAGAAATCCCACCAGCAGTTAAGGGCACGCACCTCGTGATACTGAGACTCTCTTTTTTGAACCTTTAGCCTGCAATGCCTACCCTTCTGCAAGACAGGTTAGTTAGCACCAAGTACCAAAAGTATGTCTTTTGAATCTAAAGTGCTATTTATAAGACTTTTACTGCAAAAATAAATAAGAACTCATGCGTTGGATCCAGAAAGGGTCCATGCCTGTAATCCCAGCTACTCTGGAGGCTGAGGCAGGAAGATTGCAGGTTCTATCTCAAAATAAGATAAAAAGGGCTGGAGGTGTAGTTCAGTAGTAGAGCACCCCTGTGTTCAATCTCCAGTACTAGGGGGAAAAAAAAGAATGAAATGTACACAAAGGTTTAGTTGGAAAGATATTCAGAGGTGTGATGCTACAGCTGCTGTGATTCAGAAAAGTTAAAGTTAAAAAGTAATACAAGGGGCTGGGTTGGTGTCAGGTCAAATTGGGCGGCTGCAGGGGGAGGGAGCAAAGTCACCTAGCAACACACTGTGCCAGAAGTGACCAATGAGGCAGACCTGCTGACCCTGATGTCCACCTTGGGTTCACCTTTTCCTGGGCAGGACCCTTGACCCCTTTCCTCTGTATAAAAACCCTGAGCAGCCAAAGCCACGTGCAATTTCTTCTGGCTCTCCCACCCCGACTTTCACCCCGGGGGGCTGGAGATTTCGCCTGGGACACAGACTCCAATAAATCTCAAGGCACTACTTTTGTCTGACTCTGGTGAACCTGCCTGGCGAGCTTACTCCTTTTGGCCACCTGCCACCTTTTGCGAGCTTTACGTTTGGTGCCGAAACCCGGGAGAGAGCGTTCGGACTTACCCATTCGCAACTGAGGTCCACTCTCTCCTCCAAAAGAACCAGTTATCTGGCCAACAGAACTGGGGTAAGTGGTCTTTTTTCTACCGTCTTCCAGTCACGCTCCCGTTATCGGTCTGTCTGTAAGTCGCGCACGCCACAGACCCCCGCGGTTTGGGCACGGAAGCCTGGGAGATGTCCCAGACTCCGCTAGCCCCCGCCCCCGTTTTCTCCGTTCTGGACCCCCATGGACCAGGAGACGTCCTGATCCATGGCTGGTACATTCCATTTTTTGGGTGAACCATGACCGGAGGAGGACGCTCGTCTGTTTGTGTTCACTCCCGGGGTAACGATGGAAGACTCTAGAAAACGCTGACCTTTGGCCGCCGCTACCGTAATTTCACTAAATGGCCACCAGAGGAAATAGCCAATTGATCATGCCGCTAAGCAGACACGTGGAGCCTTGATTTTGTTGAAATCTGTGTCCCGCCCCCGCCTCTCCTTTTTCTGTCCGCTTCCCCACTTAGAACCTCCCCGCTTTCTTTTCCTTCAGGATTTCGAACCCACCGGAAATGCTCTCTGCTCCTGCCCCTTGGCTTCCGCCGAAACCGCCGCGACTGTGCGCCCGCCGCTTCCCCTGCCGCCTACTGTCTCCTCCTCTGTCTCCTCCCTCTCTCCACCCCCTCTGCCCACCTGCCCGGGACTCCGCCGCCAAACACAGTGCTGGCTATTCAGCTGCGGGACCAGCACTGCGGAGAAGCGCTTTCCCTTCCTCCGGTGCGCCATCCCCGGCTCGCCGGCTCACCATTGCCCCGCCGCAGCAGCCGCCACGGCTTACACCCAACCAGCCAAATGTGGCGCTAGAGCCTGGGAACCACACCTGCACTGTGCACTCAGGTTCGGCTTCTCTGTGCCCCCGCCAAGCCCCGCCCTTGGGGCCCAGCCCTCGAACACTCTCCTGCGAGCTGCTACTCTTCCACTGTCCCGTTAGCCTTGAATCACCACCGCCTAATTCCAAATATGCTTTCTTAATTCCTCACTCACTTTCATTAAGTGAGGGAAATTACCCAAAATCCAGAACCGCCTTACAAGGCCCACAAACCCCTATCTGAAATCTGGTAAAAATGGCCTTTAAAGTCTACAATTTACAGAAAAAGGTAACACTCCAGTCCCAGTCCCTGGTAGTTAACCTGCGGCCTGCTGCTCCAGCAAGACCTCCAAAGGAGGACCAGGTGTCCTCTCCGCCAGGGGCAAGCCATATAGCCCCAAACAAGTTGTGTCCTCCTGCAACCAAGCAGGACACTGGACGAGTGACTACCCTATGAGTGGCCCCTCCCTAGCACCTCTACGCAGGGGTGTGACCAGCCAGGTGGTCCCTTGCCCTCAACTGCTGGGATTCAAAGAAGACTGAAGAAGCCTGGACTTGAGGATCACTGAGCCCAGGGCATGCTCCAGGGTAACCTTATGGACACAGGAGGTACCTATTCTGTATTGCCTGCCCACTCTGGAGCTTTATTTCCTTCCCAGGTTTTGGTTATGGGAATTGATGGAAACCCTCCTTGCCAAACAGAACAGCTAAGTTAGCCTGTGCCCTGGAGGGACATTCTTTCACACACTCTTTCCTGGTTATTCCTTCATGTCCAGTCTCCCTCCTAGGCAGAGATGTTCTCCAACTTCTGGGAGCCACCCTGTCTTGACAGCTGACAGTGAACAATTTTTCCAGGCGAAAACTGGCAGATTGATTTCACCCATATGCTCAGACACAAAAAGCTCCCTTACTTACTTACCTTGGTTGATACTTTTTCAGGCTGAATAGAAACCTTCCCTACCCCAGGGAAACTGCTGACATCACCTGCTGTCCTCATTGAGCAGATTATTCCCAGATCCAGACTTCCTGCATCCATCCAGTCAGATGAGAGTCCAGCTTCACCTCTCAGACTCTTCAACTAGTCTCCAGAAGCCTCAACATCACCTGAAGACTCCATACCCCCTGCCAACCCCAATCCTTGATGGTTAAGTTTACACAGGGACAACAGCCAACCATCCTGTGACTTCACTAGAATCTAAAAGTTTATATTCAGGTGGTTCTTCAGGCTCATCTAACCATCCAGGAGCCAGGAAATGGAAATCCAATCCCAGCTGAATGCAGCTACTCACCCTAATGCTAATGCTTTCTCAGGTCTTACTCTGATACGTCAAGGTCTTCGACTTCTCAATCTCTCCAGAGTTAATAACATCTCAGATTGTTTTCTTTGTGCAGGTTTGGACCGAACCCTGCTAATGGCCTTCCCTATGAGTTCCCCCTTAATACTTACTTATAGGCTCAAAGGACCCCTATTCACCTTTGGAGGGAGTTCCCCCTTATTACAACTCCTCAGAGAACTTTGTGTTCTGTTACACTTTCTCTAACTCAGCACCTTGCAACTCAACCATACAGGTCTCTTCTCCCACGTTTGCTCCTCCAGGATTCTCCTTCTGATGTAATGGTACTCTGACAAAAAATTAGATCCCAATATGCCCTTCGCTTTCTGTGTGCCCTCCTCTTTAGTTCCTCAATTGATTCTATATAGTGAAGCTGAAATACCTGTTCAAACCCTGGCATCTCTACAGGGACAACTAACATCTGTTGCCCACGTTTCCTTACAGAACCGCTGAGCACTAGACTTCTGACAGCGAACAAAGGAGAAACATGCCTGTTCCTAGAG
>JAJEJO010005075.1:171616-236106 GCA_020662805.1 Glaucomys volans | reverse complement strand
TGAGTACCCCCCTTAGTACTTCCTCAAAGGCTCAGAGGACCCTTATTTACCTTTGGAGGGAGTTCCCCCTTATTACAACTCCTCAGAGAACTTTGTGTTCTGTTACACTTTCTCTAACTCAGCACCTTGCAACTCAACCATACAGGTCTCTTCTCCCACGTTTGCTCCTCCAGGATTCTCCTTCTGATGTAATGGTACTCTGACAAAAAATTAGATCCCAATATGCCCTTCGCTTTCTGTGTGCCCTCCTCTTTAGTTCCTCAATTGATTCTATATAGTGAAGCTGAAATACCTGTTCAAACCCTGGCATCTCTACAGGGAGAACTAACATCTGTTGCCCAAGTTTCTTTACAGAACCGCTGAGCACTAGACTTCTGACAGTGAACAAAGGAGAAACATGCCTGTTCCTAGAGGAAGAATACTACTAGCGCATCAACCAAACCAGACTGAGAAACTGGACGCATTTAGAAAACTCTCCTGCTTTTTTTTTTTTTTTTTTTTTTTTTTTTGAGGTTGCCAGAATGACATACAACCAAATGCTCCTGCATCCTGACAGTCAACTCCCCACCGACCCAGCCCCTGAATCCTTTTTTTTTCCCACGACGCCCCCAACCATGCAGGAAGCAGCCAGACAGACTCCGGCGCCCTATATCACCAAAAAGGTCGGAATGTCAGGTCGAATTGGGCGGCTGCAGGGGGAGGGAGCAAAGTCACCTAGCAACACACTGTGCCAGAAGTGACCAATGAGGCAGACCTGCTGACCCTGACATCCACCTTGGGTCCACCTTTTCCTGGGCAGGACCCTTGACCCCTTTTCTCTGTACAAAAACCCTGAGCAGCCAAAGTCACGTGTGATTTCTTCTGGCTCTCCCACCCTGACTTTCACCCCGGGGGGCTGGAGATTTCGCCGGGGACACAGACTCCAATAAATCTCAAGCCACTACTTTTGTCTGACTCTGGTGAACCCGCCTGGAGAGCTTACTCCTTTTGGCCACCCACCGCTTTTGTGAGCTTTACCCGCTGCCTTTTCCGAGCTTTACAGTTGGGGCTCAGGGGAGAGCACTTGTCCAGCACATTTGAGGCACTGGATTTGATCTTCAGCGCCACATGTAAATAAAATCAAGGTCCACTGACCACTAAAAAAATATATATTTTAAAAATTATTAAAAAATTTCAACACTGGGTGATTGATTAAATGAAGGGCACATTCATAGTAATTGAATGTTAGTAGAAAAGGCAATTAGAAAAATGTGCAAAATGATTTTTACTAAATGGCAATACATTTCTGATGTAAGTGGGAGAAAAAAAAACAAATCAGATTTCAATATGAGAATGAACCACTTTTTAAAAAATTCTTGTACTGGGGATTGAACCCAGGAATGCTTGGCCACTGAGCTCCATCCCCAGTCCTTTTTTCCTTTCTTTCTTTTGAGACAGGGCCTCACCAAGCTGCTTAAGGCCCCAGGGTCCCTAGTGGCTGAGACCACAGGCCTGCACACATTGAGGCCCCTGCCACGTTTCCAACATCTGTCAGACACCCCTCGTCAGACATGGAGTTTGCAAGTATTTTCTCTCACCCACGGCTGCAGTTCCACCTGCTCCCTTCGCTCTGTGGAGGCTTCCAGTTGGAAGTCCCATTTGTTCATTTTTGCTGTCCTTGCCTGTGCTTTTGGTGTCATCCAAACAATCCCTGGCCAGACCAATGTCAAAGAGCTCGCGCCTGTTTCATTCTGGGGGTTTTATGGTTCAGGTCTTGTGCTTAAGTCTTTCATCTATTTCAAGTTGGATGCTCTAAGCGGCATAAGAAAGGGGTCAACAATACTTGGTTCTACACCACCGAGTTTTGGGTGCTGTGTAGTGATAGGGAACGGGGTTAAGAAAGTGGCCCTGCCTCGCTCTGTGCACGCCCACACTCAGCTGGGATCACGTTTGGGATTTGGGGTACTAAAAAGAAAGAATTTGAGCCGGGTGCAGTGGCGCACGCCTGTAATCCAAGCAACTTGCGAGGCTGAGTCAGGAGGATCGTGAGTTCAAAGCCAGCCTCAGCAATTTATCGAGGTCCTGAGCAACTCAGTGAGACCCTGTCTCTAAATAAAATACAAAATAGGGCTGGGGATGAGGCTCAGTGGCCGAGTGTCCCTGAGTTTGATCCCTGGTTAAAAAAAAAAAAAAAAAGAAAGAAAGAAAGAAAGAAAGAATTTGGGGAGGTAAGTAGTGGTCTCAGCTTTCCCATGTCCAAACTTCCCCAACACTTTTTCCCATGGCACCACGTAGCCTCGCCCTCCCAGAGGCTCTCCTGCGCAGGCGCCCCAGTTCTCCTGTCCTCTGCACCATCCTCGTGCTCTGGAGCCGGGCCCTCTCCCCAAGCCCTGGCTGCCTGTATTCTCCAGGCATGGAGGAAGCAGAGGGAGCAGTGAAAGGGAGGCAGCCAGGGGCCTCCCTAAGTCGCATGGCTCCTTCAGAAAGACGTGACATGTGAGGCCACAGCAGGACGGCTGCAGAGGGCTCCGTCCTGGGGGAGCTGGGCCGGTGGAGGTGGAGGCAGGAAGCACAGCCACAGGGGAGAGCGTTCAGGGAAAAGCGGGAAGGGGAGAAGACAGCGTGGGTTGGGGGAGCCTCCGCCTGAGCAGGAGAGGGAAGCGGGCTCACAGCACAGCCTCCCTTGCCCCCTGGAGCGTAGATTCTGGGAGCCTCCCGGAATCTCAGGTGAGCAGAACTCAAGCAGGTCTCTGAGCTCCTGGGGAATATGAACGTGCTCTTGGGCATCTGAAAGACACCATGAGACGTTTACAATTTTGTACTTTTGTTTTCAATTTTAAATTTACTTAATAAATAAATGAAATGTATATTTATGTTTTTTAGACATTTCAAAATTGCATACTTCCTGGTGTATAATGTTCTGAATGATGTGCACCCTGTGGAGCGTCTGAATCAAGGTGACTGGCACGCGTTCGACCTCACACCTTGCGCTTTGTGGTGGGGAACATGGCATTTTCTGAATTACCTGATGGTGGCCTTGGGAGGAATGTTCACACACATCACTGCCTTGGATAGCGACCTCCCTCTTGCTTCCACTGCCTGCCCTCCACGGCCCTGCTGCATGGCGACGGAGTCAGCAGGCTCCAGCCTTTGGCCATCTGGCATGGTTCACATCATGGACAGCAGGCTGTCCCTGGCTCTCTGTGACCCCAAAGGTCACATCCCTCAAGGTGACTTCCCTCCTGCTGTTCTGGTCCCTGTCCCTGAGCCTAGCAGTTGCGCCTAGCCCCGGGTACTGTACCATGTCTGCCTATGTGGTTCAATGCCTCTGTAAATCAGCCCTGCCCAAAATACCCTGGGCTGAGGTGCCCTCTGCCTCCAAGTGGCGTCCTGACTAACAGGGGACCACGTAGGGTGAGTTGCACTTTTCTAGGCTAATGAGAAGGGAGAGGTGTGTAGCAGGGAGAGCATCTGTGTAGCATGTGCCATGCGCCAGGCCCTGGGGTCCATCCGTGCACTGCAAAAGCAGGACAGAAAAGAGGGAGAAGGACTGAATGTGGGGATGATTCCTTCACATTAGGCAAAGATGCAGTGGCATTCACAGACTAGTGCCTTGCACTGTTCAAATAAAATACCAACAAGTTTCTTTTGTTTGTTTGTTTGTACTGAGGATTGAATCCAGGGGTGTGTCACCAACTGAGCCACATCCCCAGCCCATTGTGTTTTTCATTCTGAGCTGGGGTCTTGCTAAGTTGCTGAGGTTCTTGCTGCTTTGCTGAAGCTAGCCTTAAACTTGCCATCCTCCTGCCTTGGCCTCCCAAGTTGCTGGGATTACAGGCGCGTGCCACCACTCCTAGCTGTTTGTTATTTTAAAATAACACTGTGATAAATAATAAGGTTTTTGATGATTTGTGACCTTTCTCCTTCAAAATGGGTCCACTTGGCCCTCAGTTTGAGATACACTAATCTAGTCCAGCATTTCACGTGCTGCAGAAATGCCTTCAGTACTTGAGAGGTTCAAATCCATTTGTCAATAAGGTTTAACATGAAACTGAAATTAAAAAATTTCAACCGCTGTTCCTAATTTTGCCCACTACTCATGAAAGTAAGCCCAAGCCTGGGCCACCGAAGTCTTCCATCCCTGACATCCAGGACAAGACTGTAGAAGGCTGGCCCACCTCAAGGCTCCACAGGGCAGCCCTTGGTGTCTACCTTCACCTGCCAGGTGTTCTGCTGTTGGTGTGCGTCTTTCCTTTTTGTTCCCTTCTGTGACTGGAAAACAAGCCCTGATTTTCATTCCCTGTGTTCCCTTTAGCCCTTTCCAGTGTCTTGTATGGTATAGCTGTTTAATAAATGTTGAATTAAAAGAATCAATGAGCCCGGCACGGTGGTGCACGCCTGTAATCCCAGCACTTGGGAGGCTGAGGAGGAGGATCGCGTGTTCAAAGCCAGCCTCAGCAACTTAGCAAGGCCCTAAGCAACTCAGTGAGACCTTGTCTCTAAATAAAAAATAAATAAATAAATAAATAAATAAATAGGGCTGGGGATGTGGCTCAGTGGTGGAGTACCCCCGGGGTTCAATCCCCAGTACCAAAAAAAAAAAAAAAAAAAAAAAGAAGAATCAATGAAAACCATGGCAATATATTACACACAGAGAGAACACTGAAAAATAGAAAAGCAGGCGTGACTGCACTGTGCCCCGCCCGGCACTGTGACTGTTCCCTCCCTGAGTCAGGAGCAGGGTGCAGGCCGCTGTCCAGCAGCCCCATTAGCCACCAGCTCTCCATCTGCAACCGTAGGCTTCTCCTGTGCCAAGGCTGCTGGCTGGAGAAGGCCTTTCACTGGTGCAGCTCAGACCCCTGGGCCTGGCCGCTGTACACTTAAACTAATGGAGTCTGACAATATCGACCTCATCTGACTGCTATCAATTGTCAGAGTGGTATTGTTCTGCAGCAATGGCGAAGTTTGACAAAAACAATTCAAACAGGGTACGCCCTCAGGAATTGACACCGTGGAAGGGAAAACACAGTGTGTTCCTGCTAAACCCAATGTCAGCATGGAGGTGTGAGCGAGGTGCGCTGCTTGGAAAGCACGTGGAGGCATTTGAAAAGTTTCCCACAAGTAAAAAGGGATATTCTATCACACACGTGAAATTTGGGCCTTCAAGAGAACAGCTAGGGAGTCACTGATTATTTATTTAAGAGGAGACTTTTAAGACACCTACTTTCCTGAGCGTGTCTGCATCGCCTCAGTGTTTAATACTGGAGAGTGCTTGAAGGTTATCTACTTCAACACCTGTGTTTTAGAAGCAAAGAGAGAGAGACCATCTGCTTTTTTCACTTATTTCAGGACTTTAGAGCATAATGAGAGAAAAGTCACAGAGTAAGGCAGATGGACGCCATGCTGAAGCTGAGGGCTGGTGTCACCCTGGGTGGTGCATCAGGCTTTTGATCCCCTTTGTTCACTGCCCACACCTTTTTCCCTTCCAGATGTCATCCATGCCATCTCATGCCCATCTTTTTCACCCCTTCTCAAACTGGCTCTTCACAGGTGATCTTGTCTTCATTCAACAAATAGTTGGCACCTACTGTGTGCCAGACATGGTTCCAGATCAGTGGTAACAGCAGCACATTAGCCCAAGGGTCCTGATCCTGAGAAGTTCCTGTCCTGTTTGGGCCAAGGGACAGCCAGACAACGCACAAGCAGGCAAACACACTCGCAGGGTCGATCGAGAGAGAGCAGCTGGAGAGCAAGGGCCATTCACATCCTCACAGGCCATCAGCAGGGTGGTGTTTTATCTGGTTCTGGGTGAATCAAGGTCCAGCTTGTGAACATTCAGGTGAGAGAAGTGGGGCAGCAAGAATAAAGCCTGGACGAGCAAGCAGGTGGCGGGGCACGATGAGCTCCGCAGTCCAGGGCGTGAAGTTCAGATTCTATTCCAGGTGGGGCTGGAAGTCATTGCAATGGTTTTAAGTGGGTTTGTGACAAGTTTTGATTTATACTGTGAAAAGAAAAATTACATTGAAAGCAACATTGAAAGACCTTTCCAAAATGGAGCCAAGAGGCCTGTGAGGAGGAAGGACTTACTTGGGTACAGGTCCAGCTGCTGCTGGAATGTGAACTTTGGTTGCCTCTGCCCTTTGACTTCAGGCGTTTGGAAAAACTGACCTTTGCATGTGCCCAGAGGCTCCAGATGCATATCAAGAGGTTCCTGGACTCTTGTCATGTGGACATCTCTGTCTGTTTATCCCGCCTTTCCTTTATCTTCCATCGGTCAGGTAGCCCTGCTCCTTCTCAGGTTCCATGGCCCCGAGAGCTCCCACCTTCCCAGCCTTCCCTGGAGCCCCAACTCGGAGCAAACCTGTCTCCTGAGTTGCAACTCCAAGTAAAGTCCTTTTTACATTCGCAGTTTCTGAGTTTGGATTGGTTAACAGCACTTTGAAAAGGTAACTGGCACTTTGTGGGCAGTGGACAGGAGCGAGATGGGAGAAGAGTTAGGCCCTACAGCAGCAGTCTAGGCAAGGGGTGGGCACCTGCACTGGGAAGATGGAGAGAAGTAGATTGGCTTGGCACGGACAGGACTCGTGGATGATGGAATGTGGGAAGGAGGAGGTGAGGAATCTTGGTAACTAAGGGAATGATGGGTTGCTAGGCAGGTGGGAACCGAGGCTTACATCCTGCCTGGGTGCTGTGTGAACTCCTTACTTGACCTCACAGGGAGATGTCAAGAAGCAGTTAGACGTAAGTCTGGAGAAGCAGGTGGGGTGTGTGATAGTGATGGAGCAGTGGTACCAGCAGGATGCGCCCGTGCCATGGTAACCGAGGCACTGAGTGCCTGGAGAAGTGCAGGGGCTGGCCTTTGCTAGGATCAGGGATGGTTCTTTATTCAACAAGAGCAAAGGAGGAATTTCAGAAAAGCTGGGGTTGTGAAGAAGGAGGGCAAAGGAATGGTTGGTGGAAGACTGGAGATGCAGCTCAGTGGAAGAGGGCATAGATTCCATCCCCAGCGCTGCAAAAGAAAAAACAATATGTATGTATGGGAAGAAACAAGACGATCCCTCCTTCATGAAGAGTGAGGTGGTCGTGGATCTCTTCAGTCCTTCACTGTGAACTTGTCTGCAACGTCTCTGAGGAAGAGCTGTCCTTCCATCTTCCCAGCTGCAGTCTTCTGCCTCAGCCTGGTTTCATGCCCAGCCACTGCCTCAGGGATCAGCACATTCTCTGTCTTTTCTCCTACAAGCCTATAAGTATCCACATTTCTCTTTACTTAAGAAAGGCTTCCTTTGACCTGTCTTCTCCCTCTGCCTCCAATCCTGTCTTTCTCTTCATTTTAGTGCCAAGATTCTGGGAAGAGTGCCCCCCACATGTTTTCTCCATTTTCACCTTCCATTTCCTGCTTGAGTCACTCAAATGTGTTTTTTTTTTTTTTTTTTTTTTACGGTGCTGGGGATTGAACCCAGGGCCTTGTGCACAAGCACTTTACCAACTGAGCTATATCCCCAACCCTCAAATGTGGTTTTACTTCTCAAAATGCCAAGACAACTCTTGTTAAGGATGTCATTGTGCCAGCGTGGTGTGCACCTTCAGTCTCATCTGACCTCTTCTCTGCCTGGTGGACCTCTTGGTCACATCCTCCTTCCCTGAAACCTTCCATGTCTCTTTCTTGGTCCTCCAGGCTCACCCACCTGCCTTCCCTTCTTTAAATCATCCAAGTCCCTCTCCTGTGTCCTCTCTGTCACTCTGTTCAGTCTCCTTGGTCAGTGGATCCATGTTGAGGACTTCCATCACTGTAGTTGGAAACTGAAAAACCACTAGTTTACTAAACAAGGATTTGTTAATGTGGATAAGATCAGTGGGGAATGTTATAGCAACAGAAAACAGATTAAAATTGTGTTCCCCAGGGAGATTCTCCAGCGCCATCGGGAGAGTCAGCCTCACCCCAATCCCAAATCCCCTCCCTATAGCCCACCCCAATCCCTTCCCCTCCCTATAGCCCCACCCTAATCCCTTTTCCCCCTCCCTATAGCCCCACCCTAATCCCTTCCTGCACTCTATAAAAGTTGGCAACAAAGGAACGAATGCAGGATTTTCCTGGCACACCGCTTTTAGGCATAAGGGAGGTCGTTGCTGGCCAGCTAAAATAAAGGCTTCGTTTGGCTTTATGTGATCGGTTTGGATGATTTTATTTTCTTTGGGTACAACGCTGTTTGTGTACTAATAAGTCCCAAACTGCAATTTTTGCTTAGACTTCCCAGGACCCTCATTCTAACTGCCATTTAGATATGTACAGACAAATATCCTATAAACACTGCAAACTCCCACTGAATATGTCAGAAGCGAATGCATCTGTCATCATGGCTTCTTCTGTCTTCCTCCAAGGATTACATGCATCACTGTTACCTTTTGGCCAGGACTGAACCTGACATACACCACACACTCTCCCTCGCCCTTGCCTTCCCAATCAGGTTCCCAGTCTTGTCATTTCTACAGTTTTTGACTCTGTTCTTCTCTCTCCATCCCACTGGCCTGACCTTCATTCAGTTTTTTTTGTTTATTTATATGTTTGGTACTAGGGATTGAACCCAGGGGCACTTAACCACTGAATCACATCCCCAGCCCCCTTTTTTTTTTTTCTATTTTGAGACTGGGCCTTACTAAGATGCTGAAGCTGGCTTTGCACTTGTGATGCTCCTGCCTCAGTCCAAGTCGCTGGGATTACAGGTGTGGACCACTGCACTTGGCTCATCCCCAGCCTTTAAAAATTCTGAGACAGGGTCTTGCATAGTTGCGGAAGCTATGAACTTGCAATTCTCCTGCCTATGCCTCCTAAACTGCAGAGGTTATAATGTGAGCCACCACACCATTGCTCCATCCAGCTCTTCATTATTCAACCAAGCTGTGACCAGGACTTCCAGCTTAGGACTTCATCCCTATCTCTACTCTGTCACCAACACCAAGCAGGGATTTCCCCAAACACCCAACTGATCATTCCCTCTTCAGCTTAAAAAAACTCTTTAGAACTCTATGATGAAAAAACCCATACTCTAGGACAGACTTTCTGTTTCAAGCATATGGAGTGAATGAAGACACAATGAAATCTCTCTTCTCTGTTTCAGATACATGGTGTTAAATATAAATCACAGGAGGGCATTATATTGGACGAAGATTCAGCAGGCTGCCCCAATAGATCAGCCTAAACCTCAAAATGGAGTTGCCTATGCTGATGTCCCACCTCACCAGACAGAAACTAGTTTTCTGACCTTCCAAGAAACTAGGAAAGAGAGGTATCAGCCAAATTTCCCAGACAGCCTGGTCTCAATTATCATGATAACAAAGTTCCCTCTGCCTTAATCCTCACACAAAAAAAGTAATGTTGACCAATTAGTTATTCGTCTACTGTTCTGTCACCTGTGCCCGCCTCACAAGGGAAGTAATTTTTTTTTTTTTTTTTTTTTTTTGGTGCTGGGAATTGAACTCAAGGGCACTTGACCAGTGAACCACATTTCCAGCCCTATTTTGCTGAGGTTGGCTTTGAACTCGTGATCCTCCTGCCTCAGCCTCCCGAGCCACTGGGATGACAGGTGTGCGCCACTGCACCTGGCTCCAATTTGGGTTTTGATCTTCTGTTTCTGCTTTCTTCAGCATTTCCCTGTCTACAAAACTAACTGCCTTACGCTGAGGATACAGCTCAGTTGCTAGAGTGCTTGCCTCATATGCACAAGGCTCTGGGTTCAACCCCCAGGACCACACAAAAACAAAACAAAGCACCAAAAAGTCAGTTTCTTAGTGGCTCAGTGGTAGAACATGTGAGGCCCTGGGTTTGATCCTCAGCACCACATAAAAATAAAATAAAGGTATTGTGTCCACCTACAACTAAAAACAAAACAAACAAAAAAACTGGCTTTCCCACCACCTCATCAGAACACTGACTTTACTTCTTGAAATTAAGATTCTAGGATTGGGGCTGGGGTTGTGGCTCAGTGGTAGCGCACTCGCCTAGCACGTGTGAGGCCTTGGGTTTGATTCTCAGCACCACATAAAAATAAAATAAAGGTATCATGTCCACCCACAACCAAAAACATAGATATTTTATTTTATTTATTTTTTTATTTTTTATTTTTTTTTGGAACCAGGGATTGAACTCAGGGACACTCGGCCACTGAGCCACATCCCCAGTCCTATTTTGTATTTTATTTAGAGACAGGGTCTCACTGAGTTGCTAAGGGCCTCGCTAAGTTGCTGAGGCTGGCTTTGAACTCGCGATCCTCCTGACTCAGCCTCCCAAGTCGCTTGGATTACAGGTGTGCGCCACCACGCCCAGCAAACATACATATTAAAAAAAAAAAAGATTCTAGGACTGAATACAGACAGTTAAGATCTTTAAACTGTAAGCTTGTAATTTTACATTAGTGATGATGTAACAGTGGCCCACTTTTTGCTTTGGATATGACCCTGGCTGCTCTGGCACTGCGACTTATTTTTTTTTTTTTTTATTTTTTTGGTACTGGGGATTGAACCCAGGGGCACTCCACCACTGAGCCACATCCCCAGCCCTATTTTGTATTTTATTTAGAAACAGGGTCTCACTGAGTTGCTCAGGGCCTCCCTAAGTTGCTGAGGCTGGCTTTGAACTCTCGATCCTCCTGCCTCAGCCTCTCAAGTGCTGGGATTATAGGCGTGCGCCACCACGCCCGGCTACTGTGACTTATTTTTAAAATGGACATGTTTCTTTCTCTTCCTCCCTCCCTGCTCCTCCTTCATCTCAGGGGTTAGGCTTCTTCCCACCCTAGGCAGTTCTCTGTCCCTGAGCACACACCCACCATAGGAAGGAAGTAATCCAGACTTTGGGAATGGCACCAGAAGACCTCAGAAATGACTGTCTCCCAAATTAACAAGTGAATTGCAGCTCCAATGGAGAACATGAGGAATGCGGCCTCTGAAGCACCACTTTAAAAGCCCCCTGTTCCTCCTCATGGGCAGAAACACAGCCTCTGGTACAGAAGCCCCCTGTGCTTCTCCTCTGCTAGCAAAGCAATAAACTTTTTTCCTTTTTGACAAAACCACGTCCTCCTTATTGGATTGGCATTGGGGACAAGGACTGAACTTTCCGCAATAATGATGCAAAAGAGATGTTAAAAAAACATTAAGCACATTGTCACTCTTGAAAAGAGAAAATGGTTTGTACAAAACCCTGTGATGATTCCTAAAGGGACGAAGAGAGAGGAGGTGGGTAAGAGCTGGAAGGGCGGCAGGGACCCTGGCAGGGACCCACTAGGAACAGAGCAGCTCCTGCAAGAAGCGGGGCCAGGGTGCACAGGCTCACCCACCTGAGGAACAGCAGTGCTAATGTTGTACCCAAAGAAAATAGAATCATCCATGCCGATCACGTAAAGCCAAAAGAAGCCTTTATTTTAGCTGGCCAGCGACGACCTCCCTTATGCCTAAAGGCGGGGTGCTGGGAAATCACGTGGTAGTTCTTTGGTTGCCAACTTTTATAGGGCGTGGGAAGGAATCAGGGTTGGGCTATAGGGAGGGGGATTAGGGTGGGGCTGACTCTCTCCTGATAGCACTGGAGAATCTTTTTGGGAAGTATAACACTAAGAAGGAGAAAGAGCCGCACAACACACGGAGCCTCTGAGCACCAGGAAGCAGGCGACACCACAGGAAGACCCCAGAACAGCCACATCTAATGTCGTCAACATGTGAGAGGTCGGAACCACATCCAAAAAGAAAAGGATAAAGTTATACGTGGTTGTGTGTGTGTGTGTTGTGAATGCACACATACACATATTTAACTATTATTAAAAAGAGAATCGGGCTGGGGTTGTGGCTCAGTGGTACTCTACCTTGCCTAGCATGTGTGCGCCACTGGGTTCAATTCTCAGCACCACATATAAATAAATGAATAAAATAAAGGTCCATCAACATCTAAAAAAATATTTAAATGGGGGTGGGGATGTAGCTCAGTTGGTAGAGTGCTTGCCTTGCAAGCACAAGGCCCTGGGTTCAATCCCCAGCACTGCAAAAAATAAAAATTAAAAAAAAAAAGAGAATTAATTGAAAAGTTTTTTTGTTTTTTTCTTCTGTGGTGCTGGGGATTGAACCCAGGCCTATGCTTGCAAGGCAGGCACTCTACCAACTGAGCTACATCCTCAGCCCTTAAAAAGTCTTTGAAGGAAACAAACAAAAATCCTAGTCAGTCAACAGGCTGAATGAAAAGCTGGCTAGGGCTTAAGAGGGAATTTCTGACCTAGAAGATTTGATTGAAATACTCGCTAGACCACAGTGCGAGCAGGCCCTGTGCCTGGAAGGTGGAGATGGAGGGAAGCCCCAGCGCCTGGGGTCGGAGTTCCAGGAGAGCCCGGTGGGTGGGGACCACGGCACCAAGACCACAGGGCTCTCCAGAACATGCCCAGCTGGAAGAGCCAGAGCCCTGAGAAGAACGAAACTAAAGCAAGGAAACCTCCACACCTAGACAGCGGGTAGCTAAGAAAAGAGAAAATCCTGCAAGCTCTGAGAAAGCAGGTGAGTTACCACCACAGGGCCAGAAGGGGCCTGTGAGATGACGGGGTGATACTGTAAGAGGGCTTGGGCTCAGCATTTTACTCTCGACCTCCCATTCCTTACTAGGAGTAAAATAAACACATTTTTGGGCCTTCCAAGGTAGGTAAGATGCTCTACAACTTAGCAGAAATGAATAAAGGACAGTGTCCCAGGAGAGAAGTAGATGTTGGAAGAGATAATGGTTTCTAAGAAACTAATGTGCTCGAAGAAATCAGCAAGAGTCGTTTTATTTAAGTAAGTATCGACTGTGAATTGTTCTGAGGTTTTAAAATTATAATCTGCCACTAGGAGGAAGGAAGAGTCCACCGAGGCAAAGTGGCTACTGAGAGCCAAAGCTGCTCCCTGCTTGCTTTGCTGCCCCCGGCTGCCCAGCCTCACCCCAAACAAGTGCTGAGCAACTGCTTGCTTCAGGCAACGGCTGGAGGCAGGGAGCAGGGAAGCCTCTGCCAGCAGCACCCTTCTGGAAGGCGAGCCCCCCGAGGCTGTGCTGGGTATGGGCTGGGGTTCAGACAGCCATGAGGGCCTTGCTGCTGACTCTGAGAGACGAGTCTGGATTGTGCTCCTTCCAGGACTTCTGGGAAAAGCGCCTCTGTCTGGCAGCTCTGCCCTTGGGCTGAGGCCGAGGACACTGTGACAATCTGCCAGGGAGGACAGCCACATGTCTTGGGAGCACAGGCCGCCTGTCCACCGAATGCTCCTTCCAGACCAGGTCTAGGTCCTGGACAGCGCAAGGAGACCACCCTCACATGAGGGCCACAGGGGAGGAGGAGGAGAGTTTCCGGTTGCTGGGCTCATGCTGGCCCGGGCAGCGGCGAGAAGCATGTGACCTGAGACACACAGTGCTGCGAGGACTGCCCAGGGCGTCTACAGAAAACCACGCGGTCATTTCAATCCCTGCCAGACTCTAGGTTGGCAGCAGGCCTTCTGTGGTCGGCAGTGCCGTGTCCCCTGCAGCCAGCGCTGCAGAGTGGACACCAGCTGAGGGGCCCTGCTTCCCGGCCTGCAGGTCTCCACCTCGGCTCCCTGTTTTCAGGCTCACAAGCTGTCCCTGCGAGGCCCGTCCCTTCTCCCACCCCAGATCCCATCTGCTGATGTCCTCCAGCCGCTGGCTCTCCAACCCCACTCTCCCTGGGGTTGTGTACCCCTTTCCCTCATCTCGGGATCGCGCTCAGGGCTCTCCGAGTCCAGACCTGGGCCTTGGGTGCCCTCTCCTGCTCTCCTGGATGCATCTCCTGACAAGGACTCTGTCCTCACAGCCTCACTGCCCTCCCCCTGTGGTCACTCCCCAGGTGACCTCCAGCCTTTGCTACAAATCCTTCCAGCAGCCCTGTGCTCCTCCACTGTCCTCCTTCAGCCAGCTGAGCAGCCTTCTAGCACCATGGGAGCGGGGCTGCCTGCAGCCGGCCACGCTGTACCTTCTCTCCCACGCTCCACTCCTCATGGCACTGGGGGCCCAGGGTCCTGGGCTTCCTTCTCTGATATTGTTGCCCTTTAGGGTCTCTGAGTAATGTTCTCCCTCACCAGGGCTCCTGCTGCCTCACTGCGGAGGGCCCCACTCCTCAGCACATCTCAGATGCCGCCTTGCTGTGGCCTCTCCGCCCCTCCCATGGTGTTCAAGCCTTTTTACTTCCTGATCTGGATTACTGTGGTGGCCGGTGACAGCTCTTGCTGTCTACAACCATCCCCCAACTCATCCTCTATAAGCCCCCAGAATCTTTTTGGGGGGTGTTTAGGATTACTAAGCATGCTACCACCAGGGAGCTACACCCCTATCTTCCAGAATCATCTTTTTAAAAATGCCATGCCATTTCTTTCTTTCCTTTTTGGTACTGGGCATTGAACCCAGGGGTGCTTCACCACTGAGCACAGCCCTAGTACCCCCTCCACTCTTTTTGAGACAAAAAAAGAAGTTGCTTGCTAACTTGTGCAAGCTGGTCTCAAACTTGAGATCCTCCTGCTTCAGCCTCCCAAGCAACTGGGATGACGTGTGTGAGTCACCACAACTGGTTGTACGTTTCGCTTTAAATCCTTTGATATGTACACATCTATAGAACAATTTTTACACTTCTGAGCTAGAATGTCTTCCATCTGGCCTGTCTTATTTATCTAACTCATCCCATGCCACTCATCTCCTGACCCTGGGCCTGCCACCAGTTGGGAATTTGCTGAAAGCACCATGCTTCTTCCCAGTGTTACTAAGAGCTCAGTCCTCGTCCCCGATGCCAATCCAGTAATGAGGACGTGGTTTTTGAGAAAAAGGAAAAAGAAGTTTTATTGCTTTGCTAGCAAAGGAGAAGCACAGGGGGCTCCTGTCCCAGGGCTGTGATTCTGCCCAGAGCAGGAGAGAGGTGACTCAAAGGCTACATAGCGAGGAGCAGGGAGAGGAGAGAAAGAAACAGGTCCTTTTCAAAATCAGCTGCAGGGCTGGGGCTATAGCTCAGTGGTAGAGCGCTTGCCTAGATGGGTGAGACACTGGGTTCAATCCTCAGCACCACATAAAATAGAATAAAGGTACTGTGTCCATCTACAACTAAAAATACTAAAAAACAGCAACAAAAAAATCAGCTGCAGTGGCAGAGCAGCAAGGGCCATGTTCAAAGCCTAAAGTGGGCCACTGTTCCCGTGCTTTACCACCACCTTCACTGAGACCCCAGGTTCCCGAGTTCCTCCAGCAGAGTGTAAGGAAAGGGGGCGGGGCTGCTGGGGTCCGCACCTCTGGTGCTGTGCTTCTATCCCAGGGTCCCAGCTGGGTCAGTGCGTGGTCTCTATCCAGGATTATGTGAGCAAGCCAGGAGGGCCCCCACAAAGAGGCCACGGCCCTGATATATCACTGGGGTCCTGCTGGCCTTGAGCAGCTCTGAGTGACAGCCACAGAGCTCCAAGCCAGACTGCATTCACAGCGCTGAGGCTAGCAGGCCCAGGTAATTAATTCTCTTCCCTGGGAATCTTCTACGAGCTCAAACCCCGTCCAAGTTTTTCTTTCTTTTTTTTTTTGTCAGGAATATACATGACTAAAGTTTATTTTTTTTTAATAGTACCCATGGGTGTCATCTCTGGTACATTTTGGAATGAATTATATTCAATGGAATGTTCTGAAAACATAAGCACTTATTTTTCCATTCTTTTAAGAAATATTTTTCAAATATTATACAACTCATTTGCAAAACAACTTTTGGAATATAGTCTATTTAGCATCACTATGCATTTATTTCTCTGGCATTTGTTTTATATTTTTATTTTATTTTAATTTTGACAGACTTCATTTGATTCATTGTACACAAATGGGGTACTGCTGGATGGGCTGATCAGTCTCCTTTCCCAGGGAGGCTCCTCATGGTCAGCTGCTGAACGCACTGCCTCAGGCAGCCCAGGCCTTTCCAGTTTGCCTTCAGCCAATAGCAACCCAAACCTTTCCTGCCAGCACTTAGCCAACCCCCCAGATATACTAGCCAACCCCCCAGACACAATCCCGCTCAGGGAGCACCCCAGCCAATGAATTTAAAGTTGCCGATGCAGCCAATCCCAGCTCAACACCCGCCCCTAAGAAGGTGCTTAATCTCAGGGCCATTTCCCCTTCTCCCTTCTGCTACGCCTTCATCACCCAGAGCGGCCACTATGCCACTCCAAATAAAACCCCTGGCTGAAACGTGGTTTTTGGTGTGGTCCTTTTGCCTAACAGTTACAAATTTTCATTTCACATAACGCAAGTGAGTTTCCCTGAGAGCTGCTGGGACCCGAGGCAGCTCCAGGCCGAGGTGGGCTGAGACTCAGCCGTGCAGTCTTCAGCCAGCGCACAGCCTGCAGCTGCTACTGACTCTGAGTCAGGGAGGACGGGGCTATAGGCAGCCCAGGGTCCACGTTTAGTGTGCGGCTGGCTTTTCCTCTTTGGGAAAGTCACAGTGGCCCACTTTAAGCTCTGAATATGGCCCTCGCTGCTGGGCCACTGCAGCTGATTTTTAAAAGGACATATTTCTTTCTCTTCCTCTCCCTGCTCCTCCCTAATCTCTCCCCACCCTAATCTCAGGGGAAACTGGGTTACCTTTCTTCCCCTTCCTAGGCAGGGTTATCTGTCCCTGAGCACACACCCACCACAGGAAGGGAGTAATCCAGACTTTGGGGAAGGTACCTAAGATCTCAGAAATGACTCTCCCAAATTAACAAGTGAATTGCAGCTCCAACGGAGAACACGGGAGAACACGTGGAATGTGGCCTTTGAGTCCCCTCTTTAAAAGCCCCCTGTCCTGCCAGAATCACAGCCTCTGGGACCGGAGCCCCCTGTGCTTCTCTGCTAGCAATCACGGAGGTTTCGGCACCAGCCACCACATTCACTGTAGTTAGCAATGGCCAGGCCCGCCCCAGGCAGAGCCGTCCTTACCCCTTTTTGACTGGAAACTGTTATGAAAACTTAAGTTGTTGATGGGTGAATCTTAGGAACTCTTTGTTAACAGTATTAAGACTTGTCTAAGGTTTTACAATGTGATGCAAAGGACAGCAGTGAACGGAAAACTCAAGGCAGCTGGGTCAGGTGCTGCGCGTCTGTAATCCCAGTGACTCAGGAGGCTGAGGCAGGAGGACTGCAAGTTTGAGGTTAGCTTCAACAGATTAGTGAGACGGTCTCAAAATAAAAAACAAAAAGGACTGGGGATGTAGCAGTGGTAGGGATCCCAGGGGTTCAATCCTCCTACCTAAGGATACAAAAACAAACAAACAAAAAGCTCTAATTTACTACAAGGTATGTCACAGAGCCCATTCTATCCCCACAATCCTTGGTGCAGCCCAAGGCCAGATTGCATTGTCCTGACTAGGCCTTTCATCCTTTCTCCGCCCACTGAAAACACTGCCATTACCTACAGGAGCTGGCAATAGCCAAATTCCTCCAGGCATGGAAAGGTCCCATTGCCAAGAACTTTTCTGCCACTTTATTGCCTGAGACCCCCAGTGAAAATCAGGAGGGGAAGTAAACTTCCAATGAACCTAAGCAAAATCCTGTACAATTTATACTTTCATGAAAATAAAGCCTTAAAGGAAGTATTTTAAAGGAAGAGAGTATCAGTGACATTTCCTACTCTTAAATCACTATTGGTGGCTACTGTACAACTGAGTTCTCCTTACCATCTGTTGCTGCTAAAAACTTCCGTATGTCTTTCCAAGGAAATTTTAATGAGGGACCCAGTTTAAAAAAACAGTTTTTCTAGATATGTGGACTAATTTTTTCTTGTCTGCGTACCCAGTTGTTTGAGGTTGCTTTGCTTCTGTGATGTGAGGAGAAGTCAGTCAGGCCCTCCACTTGCTCCAAGGGTCCCACCAGTTTCCTATGATCAGCCCCACATTTTCCTTCCAATAGTCTCTTTAAAATTCAGTTTTATTATCTTTTGGTACTGAGGATTGAACCTGTAACAGGTGTCCACTCTATGCTCTCAATATGGCCTTTGCTGCTCTGCCACTGCAAGTGATTTTTTTAAAAACATTGATAGGCCTTTATTTCATTCATTTATTTATATGCAGTGCTGAGAATGGAACCCGGTGTCCCACCCATGCTAGGCAAGCGCTCTGAGCCCCAGCCCAGCCCTGCAGCTGATTTTTAAAAGGACGTGTCTCTCTTCCTCTCTCCCTGCTCCTCCCTAATCTCTCCCCCTCCCTAATCTCAGGGAAACAGGGTTACCTGAGGCAGTTGTCTGTCCCTGAGCACACACCTACCAGGAATGAAGCAATCCAGACTTTGGGGAAGGCACCAGAAGATCTCAGAAATGACTGTCTCCCAAATTAACAAGTGAATTACAATTCCAACGGAAAACACGTGGAATGTGACCTTTGAGTCACCACTTTAAAAGTCCCCTGCTCCTGCTGATGGGCAGAATCACAGCCTCTGGGACAGGGGTTCCCTGGGCTTCTCCTTTGCTGGCAAAGCAATAAAATTTTGTTTTCCTTTTTCTCAAAACTGCGTTCTCATTATTCGATTGACATGGGGGACAAGGACCAAGCTTTTGACAACAAACTGAGGGATACTTTACACTGAGCTACATCCCCAGCCCTTTTTATTATATTTAGACAAGGTCTTGCTAAATTGCTGAGACTGGCCTCCAACCTGTGATCTTACTAGCTCAGCCTCCCATTTGTACCAATGAGGCCTCACTGTTCTTTTTTTTTCTTTTTTTGGTACTGGAGATTGAACCCAGGGACACTCCACCACTGAGCCACATCCCCAACCCTTTTTGTATTTTTTTATTTAGAGACAGGGTCTCACTGAGTTGCTTAGGGCCTTGCTAAGTTGCTGAGGCTGGCTTTAAACTCGTGATCCTCCTGCCTCAGCCTCCCAAGTGCTGGGATTACAGGTGTGCACAACCCACTGTTCTCTTGATTGGCCTCTGTGTTTAACAAAAAGTCATCTTTATAAAGCTACTGAAAAATTTTGTTGCAAATAAATGCCATAGCATACTTCAGAGTTTTTTCTTTGGGGATCCAACCCAGGGCCTCATGCATGCCAGGCAAGAGCTCTACCACCAGAGTGAGACTCCTGCCCAGAGGGGTACTTTTTAGTTGTTTTCTTTCCTTGCCTGATTTTAAAGTGCAGAGGCCATGCCTCGCTTCACCTGACACGGGGGCACCGTGCCCTGGCCTTCCATTCTTCCCTTCTATCTCTACCCCAGCTGAAGCTGGGGCCATCCCAGCCACCCTAGAAAAGAAACTGTGCACAATCTGGTCCTGGCTCTCTGTGGACATGCCTGCATTAAAGGAAGCCAGATCATCACCTTTACTTCCCGCTGGATGACCTCGTCCTAGCTGGCCACCATAGTGAGGGAGACCATGGCCGAGTCTTACTTTCCTCTCTAAAGGGCTGTGTTTGCCAGGTAACCATGGAGGTCTTTTGTAGGTCCATGTGTACATGGCCCTGGGGGGACACTGCTGGCACAGTGAAGGCTGACCCCCCAGTGTGGGTGCCAATTCCTCCACCCAGACCCTTTTATCTATGTGGTGGGAAAGGGACCCACACTCAGCTGAGGAAGCAGGGGTGGTGTGGAAGGAGGACGCCTCTGCTGGGGTCAGCTCTACCATGTTGCTCCACCTTGGCTTCAGCCCTAACCGCAGCTGCAGGGCACGGTGGGTTTCACAAGGGCCACAGAACAAAGGGCAGATGGGATCCCAAGGGTTTTTTTAGTTACTCAGAGCAGCTGTCACTACCCTAGAACGCTGGTCTCTCTAGGCCAGGAAGTCTCCGTACCTGACCCTGGGGTTTGGGCTTCCGCTTTACCTAACCAGCTGTGTGACCCAGTGCTGTCAACTTCTGGGCCTTGTTTTCAAAAAAAGACGAAGAAGAGGGGGTGAGTCAGGCTGCCAAAGGATCTGAAGTTCCTGGTTCCCTGTTCACTGTCACCTGAGGCCAAGATGATAACGTGGAGACTGGCAGGCCCACTTTCCCCCTCCCCCACATCTGCCCTGGAGGATTTACAGCAGGCTCCCTGGACAGACAGCGCCAGGCCGCCCCAGGCAAGTCTACTGCAGGCAGAGCAAACCCCTGCCCCGCCCTCTTGCAGCCCAGGATCAGCCCCTGCTGCAACCGCAGAGAACCCATCAATGTTTAATTTCAGCCATAATAACCTGGAACAGACTCTCAGCATCTCCCTGCTCAGGCAGAAAGAAACAAGAAAAAGAAATGTACTTATGTTCTGCTGCAATTTACTCAGCAGAGTGATTAATCAATTAATTATTCCATTCATCGCACTATTCAGAAGCATTTCTGAGTGTCTACCATATGCCTCCTTGTATTGTTGGAGGGACTGAGTAGCCAGAGAGGGAAGGTTCTCAATGAAATGAGACCAGGAGGGCTGACAGAAATGCATTCACAAGTGGGCCTGGGGCCAGCCGTGGGACCAGCTGGGCATCCCGCTTCTCACCCCAACACCACAGATCTATTGGTCCTTAAGCTCTCTGTCCCCACCCCTTGACCTATTCCTCCAATTTTCTTTCTCACATAAATTTTCTACACAGCCATCAGATTGTTTTTAAGTGAAAATCTGCCTAAAGCTCTTTCTGGCTTAAAATTCTTAAGATTTCCCTGAACTGCAGGAAAAAGAGCCACTGAACAGGGGTAGGAGGCCCCCGAGAATGGGCCCGGCCACTCCGCAGCCTCCTTCCCTGTTGCTCCCTGCTCCAAGCTTCCAGCCCAGGTGTGCTGTTTCCGTTCTATAATAATAACATGATTATTTCTCTCCCATGGGTCTCTAGGGTCTTAATAAATTGCTGAGGCTGGTCTCGAACTTTCAATCCTCCTGCCTCAGTCTTTTGAGTTGGTGGGATTACAGGTGTGTGCCCCATGCCCAGACCAACTGGCTATGTTAAACAAACCAGTAATCCCACCAACAGCAGGCCTCTGAGGTACCTTTACGATGCCCCTCGATCTGCTCGGACCTTCCTGACCCATCCCTGCATGTCTCTACCAACTGACCCCTTGTATTTCAATTACCTGCCTATTTTTGTGTCTTCGCCATTCATTTCAAGTCTGAGAGGGCTGTCCTCACTTATATTTGGAACTCTGGTACCAAACATAGATAGGTTTGAATTACAGTGAGTCGTCAATGTGTGTGTAGGATGAGTGTGGAACATGCCTGTGATCTCAGTGACTCAGGAGGTTGAGGCAGGAGGATTCTAAGTTTGAGGCCAGCCTCAGAAATTCCACATGACTCTGTCTCGAAATAAAATCTAAGAAAGGGCTGAGATGTAGCTCCGTGGTAGAGTGCTCCTGGGTTCAATCCCCAATATCAATCACACACACACATTTTATACATATCTATATGGTGGTTGATGGGATTAATTTGGAACATGTAATGACATGACCGCATGACTGTAAAGGCTCCTGGTGAGGCGAGAAGGCAATAGTCTGCACGTCTGCATCCAGGAGATGCAGCGAAATGGGTACCTGAGCTGTGATCCCCACCTGCGCCCATGCCCCCTGCGGGGAAGATGCGGAGCCAGGCCAGCTCCTCCTGCTGCACTTCTCTGGGATCAGGACTAGAAAACTAGCCTTCCTTCCTGTGTCTCTTGTTCTTCATCCAGGCACAGCTGGAAAGGCTCTTTCCCCCAGTGCCCTCTGTAGACGGCTAGAGAGGGAGAAGAACATACTGGGAACATTTTGCTTAATGTCCGGCCCCTGGAAAGTGCTCAGCAAATGTTGCTTTTATTATTGCTCCTGCCACTAATGAACTGCCTAGCAATTCTGTTGTGGCTTCTCTCCAGGATGCTGCTCTGGACTCGGTGATTTCCAGTTTTACAGGGAGGGACCCTGAAGCCTGTTTGCACAGAGTTGCTGGCCTGATTCCCGAAGCTCTGTTCCTGGGGGGGGGTGGTGAAAGAAAGGCTGTCTGTCCAGCTTCCTGGGCGGCCCTCTTGCAGGGAAGAAGCTCCTGGAGCTTCCGGGACTTGCTTCTGCTAATGCCAAGGAAGTGCTTTCCTGACAGCAGGAGATTCCCTTCTTCTCATCATCTCATGTCCTGTCCTAAATGACAATGCCTCTGTCTCCATTTCCACACTCCATTTTGAATATCCTCACTGACTTTTTTTGAGGTCTGATCTTGTTAATTTTTTATTCTTAAAATTCTTATTTTTAATTGGATTCAGATATTGGAGCTCTCAGGACAGCCAGTGTCTCCTGGAAATCTGTTTCTGGCATTTTTCTTTGGCTTTCTTCATTCACTTGGCCAAGACTTTAGCATACCCGGTACCCTCCCACCCCTTATTTTTCCTGGTGCGCTGCTGTTGCTTCCGAGCAGCATGCTGGTGTTCGTGTTGCGGGACACCTGGAGGAACAAGACAGTCTTTGGTGCCTTGGTCCTGAGTTTCCTAGCTTCCCGGACAACGTATTGGTGGACATATCTTCTTCAGAGAGATGGACAAGTTCACGGATTCTGCTAGCTCTTTTAGACCCCATCGGAGAAGGCATAATAGAATCTCAGCCCAGGAATATCCTTCTGTCCTCTTTACAATAACCAAGTTGAGAACCCTATGCAACCGTGAACAGACTGTGCTCTCTCTCCAGTTTTCCTTGGTCTTTAACAGGAGTGCCCTGACTCAGGAGGGGGTGAACACCGCCAAGGGTCGAGATTCCCTGCTCCGTGTGGAAACCTTGTTTGCCATTCCCACTATTAATCACACAACCCTTCCATTCTTCAGCCAGAGTGTCAGTAGCAACTTCTGTGACCATATACTTCTCATAAAAAGTGAAGTTCGCATCCATTTTGGACTTCATTGAGTTTTTTCCAAGCCAGGGGCTTGGAAGGACGTATTTCCTCACTGATTCTTTAGAAACTCCAACATAACCGCGTGCAGTGGCACCCACCTGTAATCCTAGCACATCAGGAGGACCACAACTTCGCAGCCACCATCAGAAATTTAGCAAGACACTCAGTTCATTGATAAAGTGACCCTGGGTTCAATCCCAGTGCCATATATGCATACATACATATAGACTCCAGCATAGCCTCTTGAATTTCTGTTTTTCTGTGTTTTTTTTCTGTCCATGAATGTTACAGGCAAATGCAAGGGTGCTTAGCCTGCTCTTTGCCCAACTTTTTTCAGATTCCACGTGGATGCATGGGGGAGAAAGAAGGGAATAATGGAATTAGGGTCAGGCTGTGGATATCATGTGGCTTCCTGCCCTTTTCATTAGGGGAATTAAAATGTACATGAATGGGGACAAAAACCTAAAAAGGGCATGTCATTCTGACAGGTACATGTCAAAAGCCATCAGGGGCAGTACTGCCCTTTTATTTTGGGGACAAATATTATGGGCTGATTTTATGTTAAAGAGGTTTCAAATTACAAAAAAACTGCAATTGAGCATATTCCTCTCCCTTGTTGACCCATGCCATTAGCCAGTCCCCATCACCTCACCCATGGGTGTACAGAAAGGCTCCTAAACTTGGGACCTGGGCCTCCCCTGAACCTCTATCCCTGCCTGTCTCTTCAGCAATCTCCATCTGGACCATAAAGGCAGCTGCCTTGGAGAGCTCTCTGGAATTAAGTAGAGAATGCTCTGGGCCCAGCCCCCTTCCTTGTCCAGGGAAGACTGTTCTGCAGGCAAGTCTTTCCGAGAGATACTCAGTCCCAACGTGAGATCAGCTAGACACATCAGTCCAGGAGAACAAGATGGGCGCCAGATTTGTGTTTTGGCCCTCTCTGCATGGAAACTGAGTTTGCATGTCCTGATGATGACTCCAAGAGTCCTCCAAGCTTTGTCAGGCTGGGTGATGTGGGGGCAGAAGCATGCATCCAGTCTCAAAGATAAGAAGTTGGACAAGGCCTTGGGATGGACCATCAGCTTGTATTGCCATTAGAATCCCAAAAACAGCCTCCCAAATTGTGCCCTAGGTTGGAATGACAACCTAAATGGTGTGAGAAACAAATAATGTTCTCAGTAATAAGGTTTGTGCTAAAATAGCTGTGCAGAGGTGTGACTGACACACAATAGACTGCATATGATCAAAGGGTCCTGCTGATCTGTTTTGATAAACATTTGTGCACTCATGAGACTGTCGTCACAACCACATGGATGCACTCATCACCCCTAAGTGTCCTTATGTCCCATCTTTTTCTCAGTACTGGGAACTGAACCCAGGAGCACTCTACAACTGAGCCATATCCCCAGCCTTTTGATTTTTAAATTTTGAGACAGGGGGGTCTTGCTAAGTTGCCAAAGCTGGCCTTGAACTTGCAATCCTCCCATCTCAGCCTCCTGAGTTGTTGGGATCACAGGTGTGTGCCACTGCACCTGGCTCCTCATGCCCTTCTCTTCCCACCAATCAGCTCCCTTTCATACGGTGTCATGTACCAAGGTCACCACAGGTCTTATCCTGTACATCGGTTTGCATTTGCTAGAAATCTGCTAAATAGAATGAGACAGTATAGATTCTTTCACATCTGGCTTCTTTTACTTAATACAGTTATTCTGAAATTCATCCATGCTGGGTTTCATTGTGTGAATGCATCAGTTTGTCCGTCAGCTGGTGAGGGCCACTTGGGTTGTTTATAAGGAGGTCATCAGCAATGTTTTGTGAGTTGTCAGCATACCTCCTTTGCACATCCTTTGTTGTAGTTATCCCTGAGTATGTCATATGTTTATATGTTTAATGCTATTTAAATATTTAAAAATTTTCAAATTCTAATTGTTCATTGCTTGAATATAAAAAATAATTGATTTTTGTATAATGATATCGAATGCTACAATCTTGCTAAATTCTACTTAGTTCACTAGCTATTTTCATAGATTCCACTGGGTTTTCTACACAGATGATCATGTCGTCTAGGAATATAGTTTTATTTTTCTTTGCTTCACTACTTCCTTCCCTTTATGTGTTTACTTTTCAGGCTTTATTGGGAACATCTAGCGCACTGTTGAATAGAAGTGAGAGTAGACATCTTCACTTTGTTCCCAACCCTAGGGAAAAGCATTTCTCATCATTAAGTCTGAAATTAATTCTATGTTTTCCATAGATGCTCTTCTCAGGTTGTAGAAAACCCTTCCATTCTTAATTTACTCAGAATTTCTGTTAAGAATGGATGAGGGCCAGGCGCGGTGGTGCACGCCTGTAATCCCAGCACTTGGGAGGCTGAGGCAGGAGGATCTCAAGTTCAAAGCCAGCCTCAGCAAAAGTGAGGTGCTGAGCAACTCAGTGAGACCCTGTCTCTAAATAAAATACAAAATAGGGCTGGGGATGTGGCTCAGTGGTGGAGTGCCCCTGGGTTAAATCCCCAGTACCAAAAAAAAAAAAAGAATGGATGAGGGATTTTGTGAAATGTTTTTTCTGTATCTTGAGATGATTTTTTTCTTGAGTCTGCTACTAGAGTTAATTACACTTATTTCTAAATTGCAAACCAACTTTGCATTCATGGGATAAATCCAACTTGGTGAGGAAGTATGTTTTTTCTATATTGGTATATGTGATTAGTTAAGAATTTTTGTATCTATGTTCATGAGGAATATTAGTTGATGGTTTCCTTCTTGTAATGTCTGTCTGGTTTTGAAAACAGAGTAATGCTGTCATTACAGAATGAATTAAAAAATGTTCTCTCCTTTTTGATTCTCTAGAAGAGTTTAGAGTTTAAGTAGAATTATCATTCATTACTTATTTTCTCAATATTTTATAGAGTTCAAGAATAAGTTCTTATAAATGTAGGAAAAAATTATGAAAGACTGAACTGGGTTGAAAGAGTACTGGGTGTATTTCATCCAGCTCAACTTCAAGACTGTTTCAGCCTTTGTGTCTTTGAACTGTTTTATAACTCTGTAAATTGTAGAAATTGATAATGATGTAAATAATTCTTGTCCGTAGACATTGAGATTACTGATGTCTGGTGGAATGCAATTTCTTATTGCCCTATGGACAGACCCATCTTGCATACATAGTAAAATCATTTAATATCATTGCCTGTTTTTTTAACTACTTTTTGAATCAGTTGTAACATTACTCATTTTCCCATTAGTTTATTAGTCACATAAAATCTTTGACATGTATATTTTATATTTCCATAGGAATTAAACTGATCATTCAACACTGGACTCATGAGAATTTCAGGTACAGACTTTGTTTGATCCAAGTATTTATGAGGTTGGTTAGTTGCTAAATATGCACGCAAGGTCACTTACTGTATATGGTGAAGATTATATCCAGAGAAAAGTCATTTTAAGATTAAAGAGAGGATTGGAATTTGTTTTCTCTTTACTAAAAAATCATCTATTGGGATGCAAACTTTCTGAGCTACATCCCCAGACCTTAATTTAATTTTGAGACGAGGTCTTATTGAATTGCCCAGGCTGACCTCAAATTTGCAATCCTCCTGCTTCAGCCTCCTAAATTGCTGGGATTACAGGCATGTGCCACTGCACCAGGCCTAATCTCTATTCTCAATAGTTGAGGTCATGTATACATTCTCTTAATCTTTACAGGCTTGTTTCCTTATTCTTAAAATGAAATTAGATAGGATATTTAAATTCCCTTCCAATCTAAAGTTTAACATTTTTTTTATGACAAGGGAGAAAAATTAGAAGTACTTGATCTATTTTCATGTGTCTGTCAATCCATGCACTCATCCATTCACTCTACAAGAATTCTCCACGTGCAAGGCATTATCAAGCAACTGAAATGAGGTCTAGGATGTAGTCCTGCCTTAGAGGATGTCATGGGGGATCTCTCGTGCTAGGGTGCATGGGAGCAAGGGATGAGAGAGTGCCTTGAAGGGTCTTTGCTAGACCCTGTAGCTGTGCTAGAGGAACTGCTAATCAATCAATCAATTAATTAATTAATTAACAATCAGCAAATGGCATCCAGTGGGGAAGTGTGGCCTAGTTTCCAAATGCTCATTATTGGCCTCTTTGTGGAGCTGAGACAGTCAGGGCAGATCGTGGCAATATCCCAGATGAGTTGGCACAGACACTGCAAGGAGGCTGTGATTCTCATTTGTACCAGCGTGCATGCCAGTTTTTATCTAGTGAGATTAATTAGAACTTTTAGAAGTGTAAGTTAGAGCCATAAAATATTAACATTCACGTCATTGGTAATCTGTGAGAGTTCTGAAATAGCCCAGGGCAACTTCAGGGTATGGCTGCTCCGAGTGGTACTGAGGGGTTTGGTCTGCTGCTCCCTTTGAAGTAGAAGCTCCTCAGTGGTCTGCTGAGTGCCTCTGGAAATTCATCAGACTGGCTTTGCCATACTTCACTTCCCTGGTCTCTGAGAATCTGTGCATTCTTTTCCCTCATTCCTTTCATGCTTCTTAGGAAATGTGATGCTATCTTCATGCACTGGTCACATGTCTGCATTTGGACTCACAGTGGTGACGTCTCCAGGAGAACTGCCTGGCTGCATGTGCCATCATCGTCACGACCTCTGGTGCTCCGTTCACTGAAACTCCAATCACTGGCCTCTCTGTTAAGGTGGTGCTGGCGACAGGTCAGTTCATGGGCCTGGTGTCTAGGCTTACTGTACTTCCCAGGCACTCCCACCAGTGACTACTGTTGATCTCCAGCATGAACTCCAGAGGGAAAGGTCCATGTCTGCTCTGGACCAGTTGCCCAGGGACGGCCAAAGGTGCAAATAGTTGGTTGATATTTCTTCTATTCACAATTGCAATATCATGAATTTACGATAAAGGAAATACATACAGTATTTGAATTTTGGAACTTTAAGGTAATTTAAAGATTTCCCAGACATAAAACTCTCACAGCGGCTGATGGTGAGAATGGAATCTCATTACTTCATTACCGTGCTGTCCTGTGCTACTGCCGCCTTGTTCTTTTCTTTCTTTCTTTTCTTTGTTTGCACTGGAATCAAACCCAAAGGTTGGGCCTGCTAGGCATGTGCTCTACCACTGAGCCATATTCTCAGCCCTTTTAAATTTTATTTTGAGATAGGGTCTCACTAAGTGGCTAGGGCTGGCCTCGAACTTGCATCCTCCTCCTGCCTCAGCCTCCTGAGTAGCTGAGATTTCAGGTGTGTCCCACCAGGCCTGCACACCATGTTGTGTTCTAAAGGTCAACAATACCTGGGCATATTAGAAACCATAGGCCCATATGAGCTGTCTTAGCTGTCATGGGAGTGGCCTTTGTCTACTCTGTGGCTTCCTATTCTCTCTGAATGCTTTTCTCCAGCTAGATAAACAACTTCTCCTTCTCCTTCCTTTTCCTTCTTTTTTTTTTTTCTTGTACAGGGATTGAACCCAGGGTTACTTAACCACCAAGCCACATCCCCAGCCCTTTTTTAAATTTTATTAGAGACAGGATCTCACTGAGTTCCTTGGGGCCTTGCTCAGTTGTGGAGGCTGGGTTTGAATTTGTGATCCTCCTGACTTGCTGGGATTACAGGCACGTGCCACTGTGCTGGGCTCCAGCTAGAAAAACTGTGTTATGGAACCCACCTTCCCAGGAAGTTAGAACTCAAAACCCCTTCTAACAGGACATGTGCAGACCGTCCCAGGCTGCCACCATCAAATGCATCTGTGTTTGGTTCTAAGTGAAGATTTTGAGTAAAAGATTTGACAGTGACCAGCAGATGGACTAGTTCTGAGTGGGGATTCTGCTTTGCTGGCACTCGTGAGAGCAGTGACATCTGACTCCTGAGGACAGCAGAGGTGGCAAGAGTCAGTCCCCAGTGGTGTCTGTGTTGGGTGCCATGATGCTTATTAGAGTTGTTTCGGGAAGCCCAGCCTCAAAGCCTTTTCTCTCAACTCTCGACCAGTCTGCAAATCACCAGTGGTCATTCTACAGTAAATCCTTGGTAGTGCCTGCCTTTTTCTGCTTTAATTAGCTATGGTGGATTCTGTTTTTAATTTTTATTATTATTATTAGTGTAAGATCAGATGGAGGTAACCGAGGACAGACAGGCCAGATGTAATTAACAAAGAACTTTATTGGGCTGGCTCTCAGGCCAGGTTCACCAGTCCAGAGTGAAGGGCGTGGGAAGTAGTGCGAGGCTCCGGCTGGGCAGCGCTTTCATGGTCCAGGATAGGCGGGGAAAGGCTCGCGGGTTCAGTGTCTGACTAGGATTGGCTGGGGACCTTGCTGAGACTCGTGTCCCTCCGAAGTGGTTGGGGTCCCACTGAGTGACAAGTGGGTGCGAGGCACCATTGGGGTTTATCTGCCAGCATCGGATTGGTTGTGCTTTGGCGCTGCCGGCTGCCTGCTGCCCGCCTGCTGCCCTGCCCCCGCATCCAGCTGCCTTGGATCGCCCTAACAATTTGTGGTAGCAGGGATTGAATTCAGGGTGCTCTAAACTCGGCTACATCCCTCAGTCCTTTTAATTTTGAGATAGGCTCTCTAAGTTGCCCAGGTTTGCCTTGAAGTTGTGATCTTTCTGCCTTAGCCTCCTGAGTTGCTGGGATTACAGGCATGCACCACTACACCTGGCTGTTTTTTATTTTTGGTAATAAAAAATAGCGATACCAGCTAAGTATGATGGTGCATGCCTGTAAACTCAGTGACTCAGGAGGTTGAAGCAGGAAGATCACAAATTTGAAGCCAGGCTGGGCAATTTAGAGAGACCTTGTCTCCAAAATAAAAGGAAAAGGAAAAAAATATGTATGTGTATATATGTATAGATACACACATATATATGTTTACATACATTCACACACACACACACACACACACAAACATATCAATACATGAATCCTCACGTATTGGTACTAGGAGAGGTGCCAGGCAACAGATCTTAAAAAAAAAAATGTCGATATAAGGTTTGTTATCTGAAATTGTTGTACCCAAAGAAAATAAAATCATCCAAGTCGATCACGTGAAGCCTAAAGAAGCCTTTATTTTAGCTGGCCAGCGAGATCGCCCTTACACCTGAGAGCAGTGTGCCAGGAAAAATCGCCCGCTAGTTCTTTTGTTGCCAACTTTTATAGGGTGTGTGAAGGGATTAGGGTGGGGCCATAGGGAGGGGATTTGGGATTGGGGTGGGCTATAGGGAGGGGATTTGGGATTGGGGCGGGCTATAGGGAGGGGATTTGGGATTGGGGTGGGCCATAGGGAGAGGATTTGGGATTGGGGTGGGCTATAGGGAGGGGATTTGGGATTGGGAGTGGGGCTGACTCTCCGGATGGCTCTGGAGAATTTCCCTGGGGAGCACCAGCATTTTAAACTGTTTTCTGTTGCTATAACGAAATGGATGGATCTAAAGATGGTGACAATGTTCAGGAAGCTCGTGGCACCAGTGCAACATTGTTAATTTAATGATGACATCATCATTCACTGGAATGGCACATCCATTGAAGGCAAGACTTTGGGGAAACAGAATACCTACAGTGATAGAATACGGTAAGAATGAGAGGGTCAAACTGTGAGGCTGAATTCTGCTTTTAAATGCATAAGAGAAAGAGAAGAGATTATCAATTCAAAACTTTAATTTTGATTTATGATATTTTCAAAGAACCAGGGAGCTTCTGATGAACTTGCAAGTGGGTTTCCAGCACCCAGCTTGTGGTGGCCAGGCCGTGTAGGCTTGGCTCTTGTCCTTTCAGGGCCAAGCACCGTTACTGGCAGAGCAATAGGACTCCACCAGGAAAAGGCAAGATCTGTCCTAAGGGGTCCCCTTTATGCTTTGAATATGGGATGGCCCTTGCTGCTCTGCCACTGCAACTGATTTTTTTTTTCTTTTTTGTGGTGCTGGGGATTGAACTTTGTGCTTGTGAAGCAAGCACTCTACCAACTGAACTATATCCCCAGCCCTCAACTGATTTTTAAAAGGACATGTTTCTTTCTCTTCCTCTCTCCCCGCTCCTCCCTAATCTCCCCATTCCTAATTTCAGGGAAAACAGGATGACCTTTCTTCTCCATTTCAGGCAGAATTATCTGTCCTTGAGTACAAACCCACCATAGGAATGAAGCAATCCAGATGGCACCAGAAGATCTGATCTCAGAAGACTGTCTCCCAAATTAACAAGTGAACTGCAACTCCAGACAGAGAACACGTGGAATGTAGCCTTTGAGTCACCTCTTTAAAAGCCCCTGTTCCTGCTGATGGGTAGAATCACAGCCTTTGGGACAGGAGCCCCCTGTGCTTCTCCTTTGCTAGCAAAGCAATAAGCCTTCTTTTTCCTTTTTCTCAATACTGTACTCATTAGATTGGCATTGGGGACAAGGACTGAGTTTTTTCTGGCAAAACTGACTTGGAAAAGGGCCATGTGGAGAGATTCGGAAGATCTGTAGTTTGCTGAATCTCCAACCTACTAAGCATGCCTTCCAGCAGAAGCTGCCCCCGCTCCTGCTCCTGGCCAGCAGAGCTGGACGTTCCTGAAGCAGACTAGCAAGAGACAGCGCAATCACTGCCTCTGAACCAACTGAGGTTGCAGGCTGGCTTAATCACTGGTTTCTATTACTTCAAGCAGGATCTAACCAAGACAGTTGCCACTTAAGTCTCCTGTTATTTCAGTTCTGCTGTCACAACAAAGGGCACAAAACAAAACCCTGCGACCTCACAGCTTTAGCTCCTGCTTTACCCTGGGCCCCTGTTCTGGATTAGTAGTAGCATGGAGGGTGTGACGTGAAATCAATCAACCAGAATACACCAATGGCAAGGAGCTGTTGACAGGTGTCCACCCACGCCCACCCGGGGTGATGAGTCTGCCTGTCTACTGTCCTTGGCGTTTTCACCTCTGCAATGGCTTTCCTTTCTTGCCAAGGTGGAAACTGTTTGCACTGTCTCCTGCGGCTAGCCTGCCTACAAACACCTCTGAGGGATTTCCCTTCTCCTGAGCAAGTGTCCCTGAGCAGATTCAGGATTTGTTTTGGAGACTTTAGGGAAGACAGGAGATTTCATCATAACCCTGAAGTCCTAGGAGCTGAGGGAATGAGAATGCTCCAGAAGGCTCCAGAGAGGCCATGCTCTCACCAAGCTTGTGGGACTGGCTCAGAAGCCCAGCAGGTCTGCAGGAGGCCCCAGGTTAGGGTCCTTCTGAAGCTGTCCTTCAAGAGTCTCTCGGTCTTTAGTGTGTGTGTGGATGTGCACAGAAGCACTTGCCCGAATGCTGTTTAATAACCCGATGTTGGAAATATCCCAGCTGTCCCCACCAGGGGAAAAGCCGCCATTATGGTACACACATCTAGAGAAGGGGAATTTAGGTATTAGGCAGATGTCAGAGACTTGGGAGCCATCAGAAGCAAAAATGGCTCAAAGGCACCATTTTAAAGGACAGCAAAATATTTGATTATAAGGATGTGTTGTAATTTATTTATCCAATTTCCTGTTTTCAAATACTAAGGTTGTTTTTAATGATATTTGCTAGTATAAATACAAATTTAATGATTTTAACATAATATTTTCTATAAATTAAAAATTTCCCTTAAAATAGATTTCTAGAAGGGAAATTTCCAGATCCAAGTGTATGCATTTTAAGGATCTTGGTATGGATTTCCAAAGTGCTTTTCACATCTGTACTACTTTACCCTTCCTACCACAGTGCATGAAAATTTAATTTGATTCTCCCTAACATTGAGTATTATCTTTAATTGGAAGGCCAATAATGGTGTTTCATATTGTTTTAGTTTGCATTACTGGATTTCTAGTTTAGTTGACTTTTTTTTTTTTTTTTTTTTTTCTCAAAAGCCGTTTTACCCTTAATTACCCCCCCCGCCCTTTAAAAAATTTTTTTTTTTTTTTTTAAATTCTGAGACAGGGTATCATTAAATTGTTAAGGCTGTGTCCTCAGCCCTCTAGGAAAAAGGAAGGGTGAGCTGATAAACCTTACTCCCCATAGGGGAGCACTTAACACCTAGAGGGTCAGGCTTGAAAGCAGCCCCACCTCCCTCAGCATTACCAACTCAGAGACCCACACCCTAGTCTGAAGGGAAGAAATGGAGGCCTTTCTCCAGGGCAGGAGAGTACGTGCATCTGTGCATCTCCCCGAGGGAGGTCAAGGCCTATAGCACTGGCCACCAGCTCTACCAATTTTGCAGTGTTGTCCCCAGGCTGGGCCCATCCTCTCCCAATGGGTCAGACTTGGGGGCTTAGGGCTCTGGATTTTTCTGCCCCTCACCAGGCTTTAAGTGATGAGCAAAGTTTACAAAAAGGTCACAGAAGGATTTAAAATGAGTAGCCAATCTTTAGTCCCCCCTCTCTGCCTGGAGACTGGTGGGAAGGGTAGGGTGGCCCCCACCTCTGCCTGCACCCTCTGGGGCCTCTGGTCGGTTGTATTAGAGTGTATTTCACTGTGGAAAGGTCATGTTTAGCCACCTTGGAACCACTTGCCTGGACCCACGGTTTTACCCCCACCCCTTCTAAGTGCCCTCTGATTTCTCATTTCTGAGAACAGTATCACCCGCTCATCTATTACAGAGTAACCCTGGGGCTCAATATTACCACAGTACCATATTCTGTGCTATTTTGAACAATTAAAATGTATACATATATTTTCAAAAGTTCTTTAGGCTGGTCTCAATCTTGCCATCCTGCCTCAGCCTCCTGAGTGGCTGGGATTATAGGTGTGTACCACTGTGCTCAGCTGAAACACATTTGTAATGACTTTTTAAGTTACTTGGATACTTTCTGGTAATTATTTGTTTACATATTTGGCCCATTTTTTTCTACTGAGTTTTAATATTTTTTTCCTACTAATTTAAACAGACTCTTAACTGGGGCAATATGTGTGACTGTGCACCCACGCCTACCCACTGGCCTTTGAGAATCATTTGGGTTAGTCACAGCAAGGGCCCACTGCCTTATGCCAAAAAGCTCTCCTGCTAATCTCAAATAAAAGGCCTAATATCTTGTCCATAACTAGACCCACCACACAGATGGTTGTGTTACAAGAATGCATTTTTCAAACTATGTGAATAAACAAAATTATAATTTGTTTAAAGTGCTATCTGGCTGGGTGTGGTGGCACACTCTTGTAATCCCAGCAACTCAGAAGGTTGAGGCAAGAGGATGGCAAGTTTGAGACCAGCCTCAGCAATGTAGGGAGGTCCTAAGCAACTTAGCAAGACCCTGTCTCCAAATAAAAAATAAAAAGGGCTGGGATGTGGTTCAGTGGTTAAGTGCCCCTGGGTTCAATCTCCAGCACCAAAATAAATAAATACATAAATAAAAAATAAAGTGCTATCTGCTTATATGGCTGGCCACGGTAAAGGCATCGATAACACATCTATACAGTGATAAAACAAATCCATTTTATTTATATGATAGAATTGTAAATGACTTGTTAACTTTGGAAAATGACAGAATCCCATAATTTTATCAGATTTACTGTCAGTGAGGTGTTTTGGGGATATTTTATTGTGATAAACCTAGGCTAAATGTCATGAGTGCACATTCTGTACTCTTCTATCCAGATGGCAGGTTACCTAGAAGACTGGAGAGCCACTCCAAGGCCCTGGGGTAGCACATGTCAATTATAAATGAAGGTACTGACCTCCGTAAATATCTCTGTAACAAAGAGGAGACTTCTAAAACAGACAAAATAGCATGGTATTGTTTAGGCACTCATTCAGAGGCTCTAAAACTGATGTTGAAAGAGGCTGTAAATAAGCCACAGACTTGAATGATGGTTGGCTTCCAAGAATTCCCGAGTTGTTTGGGGTGGGTTCTCCAGTTTCCTTGTGTGAGCTTGCTTTGTTAGCTAAGCGCCTCCCAGAAGATGCATAGTTACTTCCTGTCCCCTTTCCTGATCTGCCCTTTCACCAGACTCCTTGGGCAGGTACCTGTCATGCCGATAATAACTTGGTCTATTTTACCATTTTCTCCCTTCCTGAAAGCCATCCTTTTTTGCTGTGGTTAAAAACTCTGGGGTCATCCCCGATTCCTTTTCTCTCACATCTACATTAACACCACCATCACACCACTAAAATACCTGCTGTATGCCATCACTTCCTCTTACCACCGTCTAGGCCTACATTCACCCTTTCTGTAGGAACAGGCTTTTAACTGGATTTCCTTTGTCCATTTGGGCCCACCGCAACCCACTTGCTACGCAGTGGGCAGCCAGAACTATCCTCCCGTGTACAAGTTAGCGTCTGCAAAGAAAAATTCCCCGATGGCTTTCCTTCAGATTGGAAATAAAAGCTTCCAATGGCAGGATCATCCCTGCTCTGTCTCACCCCCACTTTGGCTCTGAGCCCCTGCTGCTCTGTCACCTGGGCCCTGGCACTTCTATCTCCTTCCTTAGAAGTTCCTTCACCAGGAATCTGCAGATTCCCGCCCTACATTGAGACTTCTGCAATGTCAGCTCCTCAGAATGCCTGTTCTCACCATCTTATCTCAAAGAGCAACTCCATCCTCAGCCATCTCTTTTCTGCTTTCTCTTTCCCACCTCAGACCATGCAACTTGGTTTATGTGCTTTCACTCTCTGTGTGCCGCCTCCACACCTCCATCCTGTTCACTGCTGTACCCACTACCAAGAACACTATCTGGCCAGGTTAATGTGCTCACCAGGTTCAGGACTGATGGAATGAGTGAAGTTTTGAGACTACTTTTATGCTTTCTATTTTTAAATCTAAGTGAATAGAGACTATCAGTAGTAGAGTGACCTGGGTGATAAGATGGATGATAAGAGAATTTCATTTCAAAGAACAACATCCAAATATGGAATGTCAGGGGCAGTATGTGGGAGGAGAGATTAAGCAAGACAGCAGAGTTCAAGTGAGTGGGTGGTGAGAGAATCAAAAGAAGTCAATTTGGAGGACTTTAAAGTTATGAATTGAGCTTTGAATTTTACATATAGATGATGCCAGAGAAATGAAGCAGACTTAGTGATTTAGATCTTTTTGTTGATATTGCTGCCATTGTGGTTAATTTTCAGCAAGAAAATGTGTTAAGTTCTTAATGGGTACACAGTATTTTTCTGGAGAGCTACAAAAAACAACTTACACCAATGTAACCAGCAGAATAAAGTGGAACTATGAAATTGAAGGGGCATTGGAAAAAAGTAAATTAAATCAATGCAGTAAAAGATAGAAACAAAACTATAAAAAGCAAAATAAATAGAAAACACGAAGATATTAAAAATTAGGCCAGCAATATCAAGGATCATTAGTATTTTAAACAGATTAAATTCTATTAAAATACAAAGAACCTCTGATTGCATTAAAAAAGTTATAAGCTTTTTATAATATATACATTTAGATAGAAAATAAAGTTATTAAAAATTAAACAAGCCATTCGAGGAACATTAAAGTTTTAGATAGATTAAATTTAAAAATTTATTATAGACTAATTTCTATTAAAATACAATGAATTCTAGAATACATTAAAAAAGTTTTACTTGATGTGCATTCCTTTTTTTTTTTTTTTTTGGTACTGGGGATTGAACCCAGGGGCACTTTACCACTGAGCCACATCCCCAGCCCTATTTTGTATTTTATTTAGAGACAGGGTCTCACTGAGTTGCTTAGGGCCTAAGTTGCTGAGGCTGGCTTTGAACTCGTGATCCTCCTGCCTCAGCCTCCCAAGTGCTGGGATTACAGGCATGCGCCACCATGCCCGGCTACTTGATGTGCATTCTAAACTTTCACAGGAGGACTGAAAACACAGGATAGACAGAGTTGGAAAATAATGCAAGAGGGACTTGACTGTAGTCAAGGTCATGAGTATTAATGGAACCAAAATAGAAGGTTATTCATTAGGAATAGGATCATAATGATTCTTTATGAACTGAGCAGCACAGCTTTAAAATCAAAGCAAAAACTCTGAAACAGTAGAACTTGAGCAGGCAATGACAACTAGTGACAAACATTCAATTTCCTTAAAAATGCAAAGAACCAGTAAGTAAGGGGAATAAAATCAACTATATCAACAAAATTGAAAATACAGACATGCTTGTTTGGAAATTATTTTTTCGGAAAGGATTAACAAAAGTTATTAAGTATGGGGGGGGGAGCAACATGAAAAGGAGTCATAGATTTATCCCCCAAATATTCCAAGCCAACTTCTTGTTATAATGGGTAAAGCCCATAAAATCTTCCAAAACGGTTTTTTGTTATTCTTTTGTTTTGCCTTATCTTTTTTTGTACTAGGGATATCATTCTACCACTAAGCTACATTTTAAATTTTTTTTTTTTTTTTTTTTTTTTGAGACAGAGTCCTGCTACGCTGCTCCGGGTCTCACCAAGCTGCAAAGGCTGGCTTTGAACTTGCACTCCTCCTGCCTCAGCCTCCTAAGTCACTGGGATTACAGCGGTGCAACACTTGCCAGGCTGGCTTCTTTTAAATGAAACTTTGGCATGTGCTCTGCCAGGCAATCTTTTTTTTGTTATTCTAATGTTACGGAGAATAGAGAAAAACCAGAAAGAATTTCAATTCATTCTACAAGGGCTAGCATAACACTGACAACAAGATTGGGCAAAGATAAAATAAAAGGAATAACAATAAACATAGACGCAAAAATAACAAAATGTTAGAAAATCAAATCTGCAGTCAATTAAAATTTAATATGCAGGGGATGTAATATTGTGAAATTTATTTCCAATGTAATTCACTATATTAATAGATAAGAGCAGAAAACCAAAATTATTTCAATAGATGCAAAAGCCAGTCTGATATCTCTTAGGCTAACTACCTTAAATGTTCAAGCACTAAGAAAAACATCTGACATGGTTTATCTAATACATGTTATCTTTAAACTCTATGTAAATAATGAATAGATGTGGTATTCTTACTATAGTTCTTATTAAATAAGAAGGAAAAAAAAAAAAAAAAAAAACAACCACAGCCAGTCTGAGAAAACAGTAACTAAAGACAGAAGGAAACTTCTTTGATGAAGAAGTTAACAGCCAACACCATGCTTAACAGGCAGGAAGACAAGCTGCTCTCCACAGTTGGGAGCAGGAGGAGGAAGTGACTTTGTTCGGCAGTTCCCAGCAGGCCCAGACAGTGCAGCGAAGCAAGGAAAGCAACTGAATCTATAGTGGGAAGGGACAAGTATCAGTGTTTCATGACATGATGGTTACTTGAGAAACTGTGAGAATCAAAGAAGAAATAGAAAAATTTTCACAAAAAAAGCACACAGTAGTATAAACAGCAAGTACAACACAAAAATTGATAACACTGGCAATAATAATAATAAGAGAATTTAATGGAAAAAAGGATTTTTTTCAAACTCAAAAAATTCAATATACCTAAACCAAATAACCAAATCAATAACTGTGCAAACAATCTAAACAGACATTTCTCAAGAGAAGAAATACAAATGCCTAACAAACACACCAAAAAATATTCAGCATTTTTTTGGCCACCAGGAAATGTAAATCAAAACTACTCTGACATTACATCATCTCCTTCCAGTTAGAACAGCAATCATCAAGAATGCATATTATCAGGTGGGTGTGGTGGCGCACGCCTGTAATCCCAGCCACTTGGGAGGCTGAGGCAGGAGGATCGCGAGTTCAAATCCAGCCTCAGCAATTTAGTGAGGCCCTAAGCAACTCAGTGAGACCCTGTCTCTAAATAAAATACAAAATAGGGCTTGGGATGTGGCTCAGTGGTCAAGTGCCCCTGAGTTCAATCCCCTGTTCCAAAAAAATAAAAAAAAAGCATATTATAATAAAGGCTGTCACAGGTGCAGGGAAAGGAACTTGTACACTGTTGGTGGGACTGTAAGTTAGCACAAACACTGTGGAGATCAGTATGGAGGGTCCTCAAAAGGCCAGGCATGGAATACCTGATGACCCAGCCGTTCCACTCCGTGGTATTTATCCAACAGAACTAAAATCAGCATGCTGCAGTGATACATGCATAGCCTTGTTTACAGCAACACAGTTCATAACAGCCTAGTTATGGAACCAGCCAAGATGTCTATCAACAGATGAATGAATTAAGAAAACGTGGTATATATACACAAATGAGTTTTACTCAGCTATAAAGAACGAAATCATGGCATTTGCTGCTAAGTGGATGAAACTGAAGAACATAATGCTAAGTGAAATAAGCCACACTCAGCAAGTCAAGTGTCAAATGTTTTCTTTCATATGTGGAAGCTAAAGAGAGAGAGGAAAAGGGATTTCATGAAAACAGAAGGAAGAACAACAGAGTAGAGGGAGGAAATTGCGAGGAAGGAGGTGAAGGTGTGGAGAAGTACTCTGGAATGAGATTTACCAAATTATGCTGTGTCCAGTATGAATATACCACAATGAATACAGTATACATATGTAGGTATAATTATAATGTTAATGAAAATAATGATAACAAAAGGTATATCAGTACAGTAGAGCAAGGAGATCAGGAGGAGGGAGAAGGGGAGGGAAATGGAAAGTTCTAGAGAATGAGACTGATCAAAGTATGTATTGTGACTATACATATATGGCATAATTAATCCCCCTATTAAGTATAATTATAATGCACCATTAAAAGTTTTTTAATGGCAAACAAACAAAAAAACTGACTAAAACCCATAAAATATTAAGGAGTAAGCCTGACAATAAATGTGTTGTTTTTCCTATAAATAACTCTCTAACACTCAAAGTATTATGAACACATGAGTAAGTGCAGATTTGTATTAGTTCTTAGGAAAACTCATTATTATGAAAACACAAATTCTATCCAAATTGATCTGTAAACTCAATGTAATTTATTTATTTTATTATTATTTTATGGTATCAGAGATTGAACCCAGAGGGACTTAACCACTAAGCCTCATCCTGAGCCCTTTTTTGTTTTTTATTTTAGAGACAGCATCTCACTGAGTCACTTAGGACCTTGCTTAGTTGCTGAGGCTGGCTTTGAACTTGTGATCCTCCTGCCTCAGCCTCCCAAGCTGCAGGTGTGCATCATGGTACCCAGCTAACTCAATGTAATTTAAATCCTAACTGAATTTTAGCAGTATCTTTATAAGTTGATTCAAAAGTTTATTTGGAATAATTCAGTATGGGGGAACAGCCAAGTGCATTTTTAAAAGGAAGAATGACAGTGGAGGAAACTAGTGCTCTGAGATATCAAAATTTACCACAAAGCAATGCTAATTCAAACTGGTATTGGAATAAAAAGAATAAACAAATTTTAGAAACAAGTCAGTTCATAGTTGGGACTTATCATTTGATGGAAATTAAATTTTAAATTGTAGGAAGATGGGGTGATTTTTCTTGGGATCACTTCTACCTTTTTGGATGTCCATTCTATTTGGTTCCTGAAATAACCTTCCTTGAATATACATTCAGAAAAAATGAGAAATCATTTTATTTAAGTATTAAAACACCAAACATTAAATTAAACATTAAAAACAAAACTAAAAAATTGCCAAAAGAAAATGCAGGGTGGACTGGGGATATAGCTCAGGTGGTAGAGTGCCTGCTTCGCAAGCACAAGGCCCCGGGTTCAATCCCCGGCACCGCAAAAAAAAAAGAAAGAAAATGCAGGGGAATATTTTTGTAATTTCGGTGTGGGGAGGACTTCTCTAGGCAACGCCCCATCAGGAAACCGTAAGGAAAAGTTCCACATAGTTGGCTTTCTGAGCTGTGACAAGCACTGAGGAAATCAACCTAAGGAGATAAGGCTTATTTTGGCTCGTGGTTTCAGAGGTTCCAGACCACAGTGTCTAGGCTCTGTTGTTGTCAGGCCTGTGACGAGGCAACACCTCATGGTGGTAGCATGGGGCTGGAGAAAGCTGCCCACCTTGTGGCAGCCAAGAAGTGAAAAGTAAGAGTGAGGCCACTTTTTTTTTTTGGTACAGGGGATTAAACCCAGGGGCACTCCACCACTGAGCCACATCCCCAGCCCTATTCTGTATTTTATTTAGAGACAGGGTCTCACTGAGTTGCTTAGGGCCTCACTAAGTTGCTGAGGCTGGCTTTGAACTCATGATCCTCCTGCCTTAGCCTCTCAAGTGCTGGGATTACAGGCGTGCCACCACGCTGGCAGAGTGAGCCCCCTTTTTAATGACAAAGCCCCCCTGCCCTGCAAATCATCAAGCTCTCCATCCACAAATGCATTAACACTTGGATGAGTCACAGCCCTTATCTCCCTCACCTCCCAAAGGTGCCACCTCTGAACTCTGCCCCTTGAGGGACCAAGCCTTTGACAGTCAGCTTTGGTAGAAAGTGGGTGAGGCCCTGCGCAACTCAGTGAGACCCTGTGTTCTAGTCAGCTTTCCACTGCTGTGACTAAATGATCTGACCAGCACAATTAGAGGAGAGGTTTATTTGAGGGTTCACTGTTTCAGAGGTCCTGGTCCATAGAAGGCCACTCCTCAGGGCTCGAGGTGAGGCTGTACATCATGGTGGAAGGGTATGACAGAGGGAAGCAGCTCACGTCATCAGGAGGCAGAGGCTCCACTCTCCAGATACAAAATATATACCCCAAAGCCACGCCCCAATTCCAATCTCCTCCAGCCACAGCTACCACTTCAATTAATCCCATCCGGGACCAATTCATTGATTAGGTTAAGATTCTTACAACCCAATCATTTCTCCTCTGAACCTTCCTGCTTTGTCTCACATGTGAGCTTTTGGGGGACACCTCACATCCAAACCATAACAACCTGCCTCCAAATAAAATACAAAAAAGGCTGGGGATGTGGTTCAGTGGTTAAGCCCTCTGGGTTCAATTCCCAGTACCAAAAAACAAACAAACAAAACCCTCTGAAAGAACACAACAGCAAAATAAAACCAAAACAACAAGCTTTTGGGGACACTTGGTCTGGGACACCTCAGACCCAAACCATAATACCCCATGAAAAAATGTAGGCTTCTGTCCACCAGGAGGTATCAGAAACAAAATTAAAGGATGACATGCAAGCAGAGCACGTATTGATGACAATAATAAGAGTCAATGCTAACATAGGGGTTATTATGTGCCAGGAATTATGCTGAACATTTTACATGAATTCTCTTATCACTGTTGAAAGGTGTTTTATAGTGATTCCACTTTACAAATGGGGAAACTGAGGATTAGAAAGTCACGTACATCCTAAGAGGGCGAGTATCTGTCCTGAGCATCTGGTGTTTGGGGTTGTTCAGCCCCCTCCCCTGGCCCCCATACTCCCTGCCCTGTGGACCAGTCAAGCTAAAAGGAGTGCTTTTGGGGACTTAATTGTGTGTGGGTCGAGAAGCTTTGGTATGAAGCTTAGGTATGATTCTGAGGTTTCCTGTGGCCACCAGTATTTATGGCCACTTAATGAAACCTGAACTGCAGAAGCACCAATCCAGTAAGCAGAAGAGAGAAAGGGGAAAACGTTCTGAAGTTAATGTTTGGGTTTCTGGATCCAGTTGCACCTAAGTTTAGATCTACCCCTGGGCTTCCAACCATGAGTTAACGAGTTTCTATTTTTCCTTAAGCTAATTTGGATGGGTTATTTGACCCTTAGGAACCCAATGTCCTGAGTAGACTGATACAATACCCTTAGCATTTAAGACTTCACCTACTAATTAATAAGAAGAAATACAAATAAATACAGTACAATGGACCCAATCAGGAAATACAAATGGAGGATGACTCTGGAGTTCCGTTTCAGGGGCTCCAAGCTCTCTGCAGTGGAGGCCTGTTCTATTTTTATCTGTTCCTCCTGAGGTCTCCCTACTGCTAAGATAGGTTCCAGAAAATATCTGGGTGTACAGATGGTTTTACTTGGGATAGCTTCTACCTTATTATATGGACATCTTGTCTGGTACGTCCTTAAATATACAGTTGGGGAAAATGAGAAGTCACTAATTGTATTGTTCCTGAAATATCATGGACCTGAGCAAAAGGTTCCCTTGTTGCTTGGCTTCTGTGGTCCTGAGTGTGCTACAGGTGGGGATGGGTCATTAGCTGGCTCTTCTGTCTTTACTGCCCTCCCACATGGCCTGCCACAATACCTGCAATGAAGCTACAGGCTTCTGCAGGGATGGCTTTTCTTCTTTAATGCATGGCTTCTTTGGAACAGAATCAATTACAGAGTTTTATTTTAATCCATCTGCCCAAATTGGCTGTGTGATGATGCTTCTTTGGTGCTGAAGAAAAAGTCCCTGAATGAAGGACTGATGTAGAACAGAGGAACTGTGTCAACACTGAGCCGTGGCACAGATGGGGACTTGTGACAAGTCAGTATCAAAGTGTAGTGAGGACCCACTCTGTGCTCAGAATCATGGAGGATCAAAATGAGTAAAAAAGGTATCACTGTTTCTCAAAGTTTTCAGTTTTATTTGGGAGGTAAGGCAGGGGGAGAAGCAATGGCAGCCAACTCGGCACCACCGAGGGGTCGAGGCTGAAGAGGGGACAGTGAGGAGATCACACGCAGTTTGTTTTGGAGGTGAAGAGAGCACGGGATGTTTTGGATACTTGTTCCTTTATGAAAAGAAGGGAGAAATGTAGGTCAGTGGAGATACATAGTCAGCCCTCCATATCCTGGGATTCTACACCTTTAAGTTCAATCACTGTAGATCAAAAATATTTAGTAAAAGAAAATTGTGTGTACTGAACAGGTCTGAACTTTCCATTGTCATTGTTGCTTAGACAGTAGAGTATAACAACCACTCACATAGTGTTTACTTTGTAATGAATATAATAATTAATCTGGAAATTATTTAAAGTATTCAGAACCTGGAGCCTGGCATGGTGGCCACACTAGTGATCCCAACAAACTGGGAAGTTGAGCAGGAAGGTCTCCAGTTCAAGGCCAACCTGGGCAACTGAGTGACATCCCGAATCAAAAAATAAAAAAATAAAAAGGACTGGGGATGTAGTTCAGTGGTAAAGCACCTCTGTGTTCAATTACCAGTACTGAATGAATGAATGATTAAAAACTACATAGGAGATGTGCATAGGTTACATGCAAACACTACACTATTCTATACAAGGAACCTGAGCATCTTCAGATTTTGGTACAAATCCCCTGCAGATCCCAAGGACCAACTCTGTATATTTGTAGGATATACAAATATACAGATTTATTGCAGTTTATTGCAGATTCACATTATCTTTTGAAATGTGTGATAAGCTGGACACAGTAATGATCCTTTAGTAAGAAATACCTGCAACACTCAGTTCAGCTAAAAATCAATCAGGGCTCCATGGAAAACTATTATTCCAGGCCTGGGTTAGAAAAATCACACAGAGCAATGGGGCAAATGAAAAGAGTACAGGACAAGTTAGAACAGGCTACTATTGATTACCCTTGGGATATTTTCAGCATCATAAAAATAACACTGCGATAGATACAAACAAATCAAACATAGAAATCTATGAGCTCATAATGGTACTCTAAAAACTGTTTTCAGAGTTGACAGTTACAGGTGTGTGGGAGCCAACTCATAATCTGAAACAAATAAAGGGAAAGAATTGAGTGTTTATTCTTCCTTTCCAAACATGAGGAGGATAATGATTTATGGAATAACCATAGCTAACACATGCAAAAGGAAGAAAAATTATATAATATCATCTTGTAGTTAACACCTAAAAAAATAATTTTAGTCAATACTTATCAATGTCTGCTAAAAGCATTAGGTACAGTGTTAATGGGGACCTTGTCATAGATGGATCAGGCTGACATGTTGGGGGTCTCAATCTAGATCACTCTAGAAACACATTAGCAAGAGAAGGCTATGACCTAAAAAGGCCCACACATAAGAGTGGAAAAGAAATCCATCTTAACAGATACATAAACCATTTGAGAGAATGATTAAAAAATGATAAATGAATTCCAAGACAACATAGAAAAACAAATGAATGAACTAAGGAGATAAGAACAGGATATGAGTGACAAATCTGATAAGGAGATAGAGATATTGAAAAAAGAACTAAACTGAAATCTTGGAAAAGAAAGACAACAAATCAAACAAAACATTCAGTTCAAAGTTTCTAAAACAGAGTAGATCATGCTGAGACAGAATTTCAGAGTCGGAAAACAAAATGGCTGGCCTTGAACATTCTGATAGTAATAGAAAAAAGAAAATAAGGAAGCATGATATGAATATACAGGAACTCTGGGATAACATGAAGAGATCAAATTCAAGAATCACTGGAATTGACAAGTGTTGTGAGATGTAGGGTAATGGAATGGATAATCTCTTCAGAGAAATAACAGAAAATATCTCAAATTTTGAGAATGAGATGGACATCTAGAAAGAGGAAGCATTCAGAACCCCAAATAGACATGATCAAAAAAGAACTTCTCTGTAACATATCATAATTAAATTGCTTAATACACAGAACAAAGATAAAATTTTAAAAGCTTCAAGAGAAAACCCTCAGATCACATGTAGAGGCAAGCCAATCAGAATTACTTCTGATTTTACAACACAAACTCTAAAATCTTGGAATGATGTTTTTCAAGTCCTGAAAGAAAATAATTGTTAAATGAGATTGCTTTATCTGCAAAGCTATACTTCAAAATCAAAGGAGAATTAAAACCTCCCAAAATAAGCAGAAACTAAAAGAATTCGTGACTACTAACCTAGCACTACAGAAATTACTTAAAAAAAAATTCTACACAGAAGAAATAAAGAAAACCTAGAGCTCAAAATGAACAAATCTCATTTGAAGAATAGCTAAGCAAATGACAAGCAGGACAAATTAAACATTAGAGTAAATCAAAATGGAAGGAATTAATAAACATCTCTCTATAATAATACTGAATGTCAATAGTCACAACTCTTCAATTAAAAGACACAGGCTATGGCAGAATGGATTAAAAAACCAAGACCCACTATATGTTATCTGCAAGAGACTCATCTTACAGGTAAAGATAGCCACAGGCTGAATGTTAAAGGATGAAAGTTAGGGCCAGGCGCAGTGTTGCATGTCTGTAATCCCAGTGGTTCAGGAGGCTGAGGCAGGAGGATTGCGAGTTCAAAGCCAGCCTCAGCAAGGGCAAAGCACTAAGCAACTCAGTGAGACCCTGTCTCTAAATAAAATACAAAAATAGGGCTGGGGATGTGGCTCTGTGGCCAAGTGCTCCTGAGTTCAATTTCCCAGTTCCAAAAAAAAAAAAAAAAAAAAAAAAAGGATGAAAATTTGATAGACCACGCAAATGGAGCTCCCAAACAAGCAGGAGTGGCTTCTCTCCTTCTCTCTCTCTCTCCCTCTTTCTCTCTCTCTCTCTCTCTTTGAGCTGCTATTTATATAAATGACAAAAATTTTGAATCAAAATTAATCAGAAGAGACAAAGAAGGTCACCTCATACTGGTAAAGGGAACAATCCAATAAGAAGCTATAACAATAATAAATATTTATGCCCCAAATGTGGGTGAAACTAATTACATAAGAGACACTGTTCAGCCGGGCATGATGGTGCATGCCTGTAATCCTTGTGACTTGGGAGGCTGAGGCAGGAGGATTGTGAGTTCAAAGCCAGCCTCAGCAACTTAGCGAGGCCCTAAGCAACTCAGTGGGACCCTGTCTCTAAATAAAATACAAAATAGGACTGGGGATGTGGCTCAGTGGCTGAGTGCCCCTGAGTGCAATCCCCCATTCCAAAAAAAAAAGAGACACTGTTCAAATTAAAGCCTTAGACAGACCCCAGTACAATAATACTGGGTGATTTCAACAGAACTCTCTCACTGTTAGGTTATCAAAACAGAAATTTGGTAAAGATTCTTTGGACCTGAAAAATATTATATATCAAATAGACTTAACAGACATCTATAGAATATTTTGTCCAACCACAGCTGAATACACTTCCTTCTTAGCAACTCACAGAACATTTTCCAAAATAGACTATATCTGCCTGGCAAAGTGGCACATGCCTGTAATCCCAGCTACTTGGGGAGGTTAAAGAAGGAGGATTGAAAGTTTAAGGCTAGCCAGGTGTGGTGGTGCATGCCTGTAATCCAAGCAACTTGGGAGGCTGAGGTAGGAGGATTGTGAGTTCAAAGCCAGCCTCAGCAACTTAGCGAGGCCCTAAGCAACTCAGTGAGACCCTGTCTCTAAATAAAATACAAAATAGGGCTGGGGATGTGGCTCAGTGGCGGAGTGTCCCTGAGTTCAATCCCTGGTTCCAAAAAAAAAAAAAAAAGAAAGTTTAAGGCTATTCTTAGCAACTTAGTGAGGCCCTAGGCAACTTAGTGAGACTCTGTCTCAAAGTAAAATGTAAAAAGGGCTGGGATGTAGCTTGGTGGCAAAGTGCCCCTGGGTTCAATCCCTAGTACCCCAAACAAAAACAAAACAAAACAAAACAGACCATATTTGGGCCACCAGGCCACTCCTAGCAAATAAAAAAAAAAAATAGTATAATTCCTCACATCTTATCTAATCATAATGGGATAAAATTAGAAATCGACATCAAAAAATCCTACAGAAACTATATAAACACATAGAGATTGAATAATACACTTTTGAATGATGAATGGGTGATAAAAGGAATCAATGGAGAAATTAAAAATTTCTTAGACTCAAATGAGATTAGTGATACAAATACCAGAACCTATGGGAACACTATGAAGGTAGTTCTAAAATAAAAGATTATGGCTATGAGTGCCTAAATAAGAAAATCAGAAAGATCCCAAATAAATGACATAATGATGCATCTCTTGCCCTTGAGAAAGAATAATCCAATTCCAAAACCTGTAGAAGGAAGGAAATAATTAAATACTTATTAGATGCAAAAAATACTTAATAAAATATTATCAAACTGTGGCCAACTACATATTAAGAAGACTGTACATCACAACCAAGTTGGTTTTATCCCAGAAATGCAAGGATGGTTCAGTATATGCAAATTAATAAATGTAATTGATCACAAATAGAATTAAGGGCAAAAATCACTTAGTCATCCCAATAGATGAAGAGAAAAAACTTTGACAAAATTCAGCACCCATTCATGATAAAAACACTGAAAAAGACAGGGACAAAAAAACAAAAACAAAACCTGCCTCAACATCATAAAGCCTATTCATGAAAAACCCAAAGCCAACCTCATGGTAAATGGGGACAAACTGAATGCATTTCCTTTAAAATCTGGGACAAGACAAGGATGTCCACTCTCATCGTTCTTATTTAATACAGTGCCAGAAATTCTCTCCAGAGCATTTAGGTAAGGGAAGGGAATAAAAGAAAAAAAATAGGAAAGGAAGAAGTCAAATTATTACTGATTGCAGATGATATAATCCTATATTTAGAAAACCCAAAAACTCCACCAAAATATTAGAGCTAATAAACAAATTCAGCAAAGTAGCAGGTTACAAAGTCAACATGCAAACAAATAGTTTTCCTACATACCAACAATGAATCTGCTGAGAAAGAAATCTGGAAAACTTTTTAATCCCATTTACAATAGACTCAAAAAACAAAAACAAACAAAACAACCAAAAACCAAATAAATAACAATAAAAAAACCCTAGGAATAAATCTATCCATGGAGGTGAAAGACCTCTACAATGCAAACTATAGAACACTGGAGAAAGACAATGAAGTCACAAGAAGATGGAAAGACTGCCGAGGCTCATGCACAGGCAGAATTAGCATTGATAAATTGGCAACACTACCAAAAGCAATGGAAAGACTCAGTACAATCCCCATCAAACACCAATGACATTCTTCACAGAACTAGAAAAAAGTCCTAAAAATAACATTTGGAAAAATAAAAGACCCAGAATTGCCGAAGCAATTCTAAGCCAAAAAAACATGGATAGAGACCACATAATACCCGATTTCAAATTATGCTACATCAAAAAAGAATCATAGGCTAATGATATAGAAGACACAGAGAAAAACACACACACACATCTAACTATTCCTTGACAAAAGTGCCAATAACATACATTGGAGAAAAAACAGTCTCTTTTATAAATGGTGGTGGGAAACCTGGTGATCCATATGTAGAAGAATGAGATTAGACCCTTATCTCTCACCCTGCACAAAAATCAACCCCAAATGGACCAAAGACCTAGGAATTAGACCAGAAACGATGCAACTCCTGGGAGAAAACACAGAGTCCACACTGCAGCTTGCAGGCACAGGTAACGACCTTCTCAATAGGACCCCTAAAGCTCAGGAAATAATGCTAAGAGTTAAGAGGATAGCATCAAATTAAAAAGCTTCCACACAGCAAAGGAAACAAATAAGTATGTGAAGAGAGAACCCACCAAATGGGAGAAAATCTTTCCAAGTTACTCTTCTGACAGAGGATTGATATGTAGAATATTTATAAGGAACTAAAAAAAATTTTTTTTTTTTTGGTAGCAGGAATTGAACTCAGGGATGCTTAACCACTGAGCAACATCCCCAGACCGTTTAATATTTTATTTTGGGACAGGGTCTCTCTATGTTACTGAGTCTGGCTTTGAACTTGCAATCCTTCTGCCTCAGCCTCCCAAGTCTCTGGGATTATAGGCATGTACCACCACACCTGGCAGAACTAAAAAAATTTAACACCAAACAGCCCTCACAAATAATCCAATTAATAAATGGGCAAATGAATTAGACATTTCACAAAAGAATAAATATAAATGGCTAGCGAACTTATGAAAAAATGTTCAACATCCCTAGTAATAAGGGAATGCAAATCAAAACTAGACTGAGATTTCATCCTGCAGCAGTCAGAAAGGCAGTCATTAAGAACCAAACAATAATTCAAGCTGGAGAAGACAGAATGTGGAGAAAAAGGAACAGTTTACACTGTTGGAGGGCTTCAGGTTAGTACAACCACTACGGAAATCAGTATGGAGGCTCCTCAACAAACGAGGCGTAGAACTACCACATAACCCAGCTATAGTTCCTCATGGTTTAACCTGAAGAATAATTAAAGTCATCTCACTACAGTGGTACATGCATATCCATGTTCACAGCAGCTCAATTCACAACAGCCAAGCCATGGAACCAGCTTGGGTGTCCATCACTGGATTAGTGGATAAGAAAATATGGTATATATACACAATGGACTTTTATTCAGCTATAAAGAAGAATGAAATCATGTCATTTGTAGGAATGGATGGAACTTGAGATCATCATGTCAAGTGAAATAAGTCAAACTCAGAAGGTCAGGGTCCTGTGTTTCCTCCCATATGTGGAAACTAGAGAGGAAAAAGGGAAAGAAAGGAGGGGGGTGGTGGCATGAAAAGCAAAGGCAGATCAGTAAAGGAAGGGAACCAGGGGGAGGGAGGAACCAGGGCGAGGAAGGGGAGAAGCACTGGGGAGGCATGTCGGCCAAATTATAGTTATGTTGTGTGCATTTTTTTTAATATGTAGCACCAAATACCACTATTATGTACAACTATCAAGAACCAATAAAAATAAAAATAAATGACAGGAAACGGACACTTCGTTATACTTCCATAGCAGTCCTCCTTTATGTAAGGGTTTTGCCTTCTTGATCTCATTTACATGGGGTCAATTGGGTTCTGAAATAATAAATGGAAAACTCCAGAAATTAAAAAAAAAGGAGAGGTCAGTGCACACGTTTGTATGCGTATACCCGGACACACCCGGACACACACAGACACGCTGTGCGCTACTTTTCTCTAGCCATGTGATGCCCTGGCCCACTTTGGTTTCTGCCAAAAAAGGCCATCACAAGATGCAGCCTCTTGACATTATACTAGAACCATGAGCCAGAGTAAACCTTTCTTATTTATAACATACCCAGTCAGTGGTATTGTGTGATTGTAACATTAGGTGGACTTGTACAGAGAATTGATACCAAGAGTAGCCATGTGGACCAGCAAAGCTGTAGGAATTGGGCTAACCAGGATCTTGGGTGCTCACTGCCACGGGATGCATAGGATGCCAAACCTGGAGCTTTTCACATCTGCCCTGTTGAGTTTTGGTCTTGCTTTGGGTTGATTACTCCCCTCTACTTCCCTATTTCTCTCTTTTGGAATAGAAATGTTTATCCTTTTTTGGGGGGGGGGGGGTACTGGAGATTGAACCCAGGGAAACTTCACCATGAGCCACATCCCCAGCCCTTTTTATGTTTTATTTTGAGACAGGGTCTTGCTAAGTTGCTGAGAGCCTTGCTAAATTGCTGAGGCTAGCTTTGAACTTGCCTCAGCCTCCAGAGCTGCTGGGATTACAGGTGTGTGCCACGGCACCTGGCTTGTTTATCCTATTTCTATCCCACCATTTTACCATGTGGGTATGTAACTTGTTTTTTATTTTATAGGTGCTCACAGCTGGGGAAGAATTGGCCTTCAGACTCAGACTTTGGACTTAGACTATTTTTTAATAATTTTTTATTTGTTCTAATTAGTTGTCCATAACAGTAAAATACATTTTTACATTTTGATAGATCAACATAAATGGAGTGTAATCTCTAATTTTTCTGATTGTACATATTGCAGGATCACATCGCCATGCAGTCATACATGTACATGAGGCAATAATGTCAGTTTCACTCTACTACCCTTCCTATCCCTATGCCCATTCCCCTCCCTTCACTCCCGTAACTCTATTCTCTCCCCCGCCCCGCCCCGCCCCGCCCCGCCCCGCCCCACTTATGGTGAATTAGCTTCCACATATCAGAGAAAACATTCTGCCTTTGGCTTTTTTCACTTAGCACCACAGATATAAGACTCAGTTTTTTTTTTTTTTTTTTTTTTGGTACAGGGGATTGAACTCAGGGGTACTCGGCCACTGAGCCACATCCCCAGCCCTATTTTGTATTTTATTTAGAGACAGGGTCTCACTGAGTTGTTTAGGGCCTTGCTAAGTTGCTGAGGCTGGCTTTGAACTCCTGATCCTCTTGCCTCAGCCTCCCAAGTGTTGGGATTATAGCTGTGCGCCACTGTGCCCAGCAATACTACTCAGTTGTAAAGAGGACTTGGACTTTTGACGGACGACTGGGGTAGAATGAATGCATTAAAAACCACACCACCACTTAAGACTGAACCCCGCCGTGTGCAAGGCAGGCAAAGGCTCTACCACTGGGTTGCATCCCTGGCCCTTTTCCTCTTATTTTGAGACAGGGTCTTGCTAAGTTGCCCAGGCCAGCCTCGAACTTGTAATCCTCCTACCTCTGCCTCCCGAGTAGCTGGGATCACAGGCGAGCACTGTGCCTGGCTGGAATGAGTTCATCTTGTACTGTGAAATGAACATGACCTTGAGGACCAGGGCAGAACGCTATGGTTTGAGTTTGCTCCCCAAGGGTTTGCGTGGTGGCAACTGTTTCTCAGGGTAGTGATACTGGGAGGTGGCGGAAGCTTTAAGGGGTGGGGCCTAGTGGAAGGTCCTTAGCTCACTCAGGCTCTGCTCTTGAAAGGGATTGATTTTCATGTGACCCTAGTTAGTTCTTTTTAGAGGTTTGTTATAAAAAGAGCAAGGCTCCCCGTCCTCTGGCTTCCTATCTGGCCGAGATCTCCCTTTTGTTTGTGCTTCCACCATGCCATCTGCCATGAGATGACAGCCAGGGGGTTCTTGCCAGAGCTGATGCTGTGCTGTATGAACTTTCAGCTTCTAAAACTGTGAGCTAAACAACCTGTTTTCTTTATAAGTTACCCAGCTGGCCTCAAGTACTTCATTATAGTAACAAAAACAGGCTAATACATTACCAGTTAGCTGTCAATATAGTACAGAAGACTGCCAGGGCACTATCTACCAAGTTTGGGATTAAAATTCAATGCACCAGATGAATACCTTGTCATCCAGTCACAACTAAAACCAGTGAGACCTTGATTAGATCCTGATTCAAACAGAATGACACTTTTGAGGCACTGTGGAAATGTGCATGTTGTGTACTGGGTGATATTAAGGAATTATTGCATATGTATATATTTTGTTTGTTTGTTTGTTTGGGGGATTGAGCCCAGCAGTGCTTAACCACTGGGCCACATCCCCAGCCCTTTTTTTTTTTTTTGGTACTGGAGATTGAACCTAGGGGCACTCCACCACCGAACCACATCCCCAGCCCCATTTTGTATTTTATTTAGACACAGGGTCTCACTGAGTTGCTTAGGGCCTCGCTAAGTTGCTGAGGCTGGCTTTGAACTCACGATCCTCCTGCCTCAGCCTCCTAAGTGCTGGGATTACAGGCGTGCGCCACCTCGCCCAGCTTTTATTTTTTATTTTGAGATAGGGTTTCACAAAGTTGCTGAGGGTCTTGTTAAATTGCCGAGGCTAGCTTCTGAACTTGTGATTCTCCTGCCTCAGCCTCCCAAGCTGCTGGGATTACAGGTGTGCACACCATGCCCAGCTGTGCTTATATTTTTTAAAAAATCTTTAATTACATTAGAATTACACATGAAAGCACTTATACATGAAATGATATATCTTGATTTCCTTTAAAATGCTCCATAAGAAAATAGATTGTGGAAAAATTAAAATAAATAACAAAATAAAAGGAATTATTGAAAAAAAGAAAAATGGAGATGGGAGGAACAAATCAATAATAGAAAACTATTGATGGATACAGGGGTCTCATTATGCTATTCTACTACTTCTGAGAATTTTTGAGGATTTCCATAATAGTTTTTTTCTCTTTTTAATCTTGCATCGTTTCTCTCTATGAACTATTCCCTGCTACAGAGCAGAGTTATGCAATTTCACTTTATCACAAAGTATCTTTGAAAACAAAGTAAACCAAATCTCTGTGCAGTGTTTTCCAAAATAAAGAAAAGTTGTCTATCCCAACTCATACCACACAAGAAGAGGAATTTTGCTAGATCAAAAGTCTGTGGCAGCCAGGCACAATGGCACATGCTTGAAATCCCAGCAACTGGGGAAGCTGAGGGAGGATCACAAATACAAGGGCCAACCTCGGCAAAATTTCAAGACCCTATCTCAAAAAAAAAAAAAAAAAAAAAAAAAAGAAAAAGAAAAAGAAAAGAAAAGAAAAAAAGAAGGATCTGGAACCTGGGCCACTGGGGGTTAACATCCTGTCCTGGCAGCTGAGGGTCCCCACAGCTGCCAGCAATTAGGCTAGCTGGCAGTCTCCTTAGGAAACTCCTGCTGCCTGATTAGGACTAATTGCTAGCAAGCATCTAAGTTCCCAGTTGACAGAAATGGAAATCCATTAGGGAAGGCCAGGCGGGGAGACTGCCTTCTGGTGAGTGCGCAGAGCGCAGAGAGGGGCTGTGCAGGAGCGCTGGCGTCTCCAGCGCAGGGCGGCTGCTCCAGCGCTCCCGTCCTGCCACAGTGGAAGGCTTTCAAGGTTCCCTTTGACACCCACAGAGACTATTCTCTCCCCCCTCATTTTGGCCTAAAACTGAAAGAAGCCTGTTTCTGCCCGGATTGGCATGATGACAGCTGTTTCTCAGATACAGTGTGTCATGGGAGCTGGCAGAGGGCAAGAGCGCTGACTAGGAAGCAGGGGACAGGCTTCCCGCAGCAGTGGGACTTCAGCTGAGCTGTGGAGCAGGGTCTTCATTCAGTATTAAGTAGACTGGATGCAGGGACTCATTGGCAGCTGATGAAAACACTTGAGGTCCTTGTCAGTTAGTAATCTGTGACTGGACACCAGAAAGGAGGGCAGTTTTCATGGGAATTATCTCACCAACTATAGGCTAGTTTCTGAGAATATAAGGGTGAGGGTAAGGTTGTTCTTACCCTCAAAGAATCCTGGTGTATGCCAGTTCAAAAACAAAGAGATTACAGTGTGACTATTTTAACTGCTTATGAGAATAAAATAGTAAGGATTTCTAACTCCCACCAAATTTTCTCATTCAATTAAAAACTATCAATTAAAACTATCCCCCCAAAGAGCCGGGCGCGGTGGCGCACGCCTGTAATCCCAGCACTTGGGAGGCTGAGGCAGGAGGATCACGAGTTCAAAGCCAGCCTCAGCAACTTAGCGAGGCCCTTAGCAACTCAGTGAGACCCTGTGTCTAAATAAAATACAAAATAGGGCTGGGGATGTGGCTCAGTGGTGGAGTGCCCCTAGGTTCAATCCCCAGTACCTAAAAAACAAAAAAACTATCCCCCCAAACACACACACACACTCACACACTTTCGAGTTTAAAAAAAATTTGTTTTGGTACCAGGAATTGAACTCAGTGGCACTTAACTACTGAGTCACATCCCTAGCCCTTTTTAATCTTTTTTTTTTTTTTTTTGAGAAGGGTCTCACTAAGTTAGTTGCTTAGCACCTCACTGAATTGCTGAGGGTGGCTTTGAACTTTTTGATCCTCCTGCCTCAGCCTCCCCATTTGCTGGAATTACAGGTAAGTGCCACTGTGCCCAGTAACACTTGTGAGTTTTAACCTATTTAGAAACTCAAGGCTGTTGTAATGAAGTAAGGATTATGTTATTTGAGAAAATGGACTTGTGAGCCTACTTTAAATGTGTTCCGCAAGCCAGACACAGGTCACATAGAAAGTTCTTTACCGGTGTTCGGGAATGAAAATGTACTATATAGATTATCGATATAAAGGTTTCATAAATTCAAACTGTAAATTTGTTTCTCCAGAAATAACACACTTGCTTTTAAGAGTTTATGAAAACTAGAGGAGAACCATGTACTCTAAATCAGGTGTGTTACAAATAATCCATCATTCAAGATAGTCTGGCATTAGTGACTCATCGAAGTTGTGTGTGTGTATGAAAGTAATTGTTAAAGTGCATTTCTATTAAAATGTTCTGATTCGTATTTTCCCAAACTAATACTGTACTGCTGTTCAGTGTAGACTTAACATGATTTCAAATGCCAACTGCCATGTTAGAAACCCTTAAGAATCTCTGGAGGGCTTGCTCTTAGGATATGTGCTGCAGAAGTGGGCATAAAAGATCTGGAGTGTGCTGTGCCACTGTGCCTCCACAGTGACTGCTACCAGAGCACTTTCAAAACATACATACATGACTTTGGGTTTCCTGCTTGCTGCGATGCCTGGGCTGAGGTTGAAGTGGCGATGGAGGTCTCAGGCATGCTAGGAGGCTCCTTGTGCTCCTGGGCCCAGTGATGGTCTTGCTGGCTTGTCCGTCACCTATTCTGCATCCTGGCTATAGGTCAGTTAGATGAGCACCTACAGTGAACAACCTGCGACCTCAGCCAAAGCAGCTCTCCCTAGGGTGTGGCTGCCCCGTAACCATAATTGAACAGGACTTGTTTGAGTTCCTTTATCTTCTTTTAGTGGCATCAGGGTTCACAAATACCCATTAGCGATTCTCACTGGAAGTTCAATTGCATATGATCTGCTGCAGTAGATTTCACTGACCACATCCCAACATCATGCTACAGTCAAAGAAAGTTTCCAATAAATTTTGTGATGGAAAGACAAGGTGGTAATAGTTGTGAGGTAGGCACTCTACCAACTGAGCTATATCCCTCTGCCTGGTAATAGTTGTGAATCCAGAAGGCCAGTGGGACAGAAATGGTCATTGAATACTTGGAAATCCTTCCAAGAGTGTTATCTAGGGACAGTTTTCCCTTGGTGGATCATAAAAACCACATTCCCTTCTGTTAAGTGTAGGAATTAAGGGGTTGGGGTAGAGCGCCTGCCTGGCATGGGTGAGGCTCTGGGTTCGATCCTCAGGATCACATATAAATAAAATAAAGGTATTGTGTCCACCTACAACTAAAAAAAAAAAAAAAAAAGGTGTAGGAATCAAGCTGTAATTGCTGGACTGTGACGTCCCTAACCATGGTGCTCAGGCTGCCCGAGGATCTCGCTGCCTCTGACAAGCTGGAAGCATGCCTGTGGATATCATCCTGTACCGTTGTCAACATGGTCCTTTTAAATGACATATTTACTACACTGTCCATTTTTATGAGTCTTTATGTGAGAAAAGTGGCCTTTCTAGTGTTTAAATTTGCAACAAAGAAAATTTTAAATAAAGTTTTGCAATTCTTAAAAAAATTTATTACAAAAATGAAAAAAAAAAAAACATCAAAAACAACATCCTCAAAAACCCCAAATTTACTACTCATACTAATTCCTACCAGTTTGCTGTGCTCCACACACAAGAAATTAAAGAAACCATTAAATATTTTGGAGCATTCAACATAAGAGGCTTTAAAATCTAACTGCATGTAGTAGCCCTTCAAAAAGCTCCAATCTGCATTGGGGCGGGGTACCAGGGTTGAACTTCAGAGCACTTTACCAGGAACCACATCCTCAGCCCTATTTTGTGTTTATTTAAGCAACTCTTATGAGTTGCTTAGAGCCTTTTCCTGAGGCTGGCTTTGAACTGAAGATCCTCCTGCCTCAGCCTCCTGTGCTGCTGGGATTATAGGCGTGCAGTGTGCCACTGCATCCAGCTACAATCTGCATTTTTAAAAAAGCATTTTATCTACAATTTTATCAACTGTACAAAAATCTGTACAGTTTTCATACTGAAGCTAATATTGAGCTGCACTTGAATTCACATTCTTAGTGAAGCAGTTGCTTGAGCACGTGCACTCACTCCACACACATTACAGGACAGCCATCTATTCTCCATTCCCTCCTCCTCCTCTTCCAGCTCACTCTTCTCTCTTGAGCTGCAGGCCACCTAGGGCCCTTCCCTCCTGCTTCACTTTTGCCCTTAGCTCAGTATGCAGCAATGTCCTTCTCATCTTTCTCCATTAGCTTAGCGGCTTTATGTTCACATGGCTGTTTATCTTTGGCTGACTGCTCAGACCACATTTCACCCAGTTTTGTTTTTTTTTATTTCAGTATCCCCAGTGGATAAGCCTGCATGTTCACTTTTGGTCTTTGGGCGATGTTCAGAGCAAAACAGGAAGAAGGAAGATGGTGGTTCTGAGGAGCGTTGGTATTTTTTTCCTTTCTTATCCTTGTCCTTTGGGAGGAAGGTAATTTTTCATCTCCTTGTCATAGTGAGCTTTGTCATTTTTTGCCACATCTTCAAACTTTGACTTCTCCTTTGCAGACGTGGCCTTCCATCTCTCCAAGCATTTCTTGGAGAATTCGGCAAGGCTGACAGAGTCCGGGTGTTTCTTCTTGCGCTCTTCCCATCAGGTCTGCATGACGAAGGCAAACAAGGACATTTTGCCCCTTGGCTTACTGGGGTCTCCTTTACCCATGTGGCAGCCACCATCTACCTGGTGTCAGCTTTTCCTCAGAGCCCTGCAGAGTGGCCAGATCCAACAGAGAAGCGTCCTTCCCTGGGCTCCAAAGTGAACTGGTTCTTTGCCCGCAACCCTCCCCAGAGCACTTTTTGTTTAGGCGATTCCTAGAGTCCCTTCCATCCTCCCCTGCTGGCGAACTGGACTGAGGTCCTACTGAAGATGACAGATGAATTTCAGTGACTAAGCTTAGGAAGCCACCAAGAGAACAGAACTCGTCAGTGACTTGCAAACTTGCTTTATTTTAGGAACTATTCTTTTTCCAGAGTTTTCTTAAAATAGCCCAATGACAAAGGAAATTGATTTTTACAAACTACAAGGAGGACTAATCTCATTCTTTGTTCAAAACTCATAATTTGACGATTGATTCAAAGGAAGACAAGTATTACTTTTTATTGCATTGGCCAATAAGGTAGAAAGGGAAGTAATTTGCTTAAGGTCACATAATCAATTAATTCATTAATAGCAGAGCTGGTCCTAGAACCTAAATTCTCTCAATTTCAAATTCAATGATCATTCTTTTTTTCTTTCTTCCTTTTTGAGGGGCGGGTAGGGGATCAAATCCAGGCAAGCTTAACCACTGAGCCAGATCCCCAGCTCTTTTTTATGCTTTATCTTGAGACAAGGTCTCACTAAATTCCTTAGGGTCTCATTAAATTGCTGAGGCTGGCTTTGAATTTGTGATCCTCCTGCCTCAGCCTCCTGAGTCGCTGGGATTACAGATGTGCACCACTGTGCCCAACTCATTCTTTATATTCATTCACATTTTTCCTCAGATGCTTTTGATTTCGTCCCTCTACCTTTTCTTCTCATTTGTTTCTATGTAAATTTCCTGTAATCTATTAACTATATTTTAAGAACTAGAAGTCTGGGTGTGAAGAGGCTTTGACAAAGATATCAGATATTAGAAACTTTGCTGCCTCAAAACTGAAGGGCAAATTTCCTATTTAATATCTTGAGTCCATCCTAGCAACTAGAATACCACTCAACCTCGGAATATTTGATTATGTGCTTAAGTTTCATGCAGTTAACAGGGAAGAACTCTAAAATGAAAACGCAGAACTGTGGCGCACTGACCCTAAACTTCCACATGCTGTTTTTACTGCAGCTGGGTAAGCAGTGCTTGCATTCAGGAGCACTGGCAGTCCAGGGCAGGGTGAGGTGGAGGGCTCTTCATTGCTCTGCTTGAGTCCCCTGTCCTAATCTGAACTCTTGTCGTTCTAAGGAGGTTAAGATGTTCCTTAAAATCATGGTTTAGTTTCAAAGTGAAGGGATTCTAGATTTCAAAACCTTCAGCCCACGTACGAGGGGAAGTGATGGTAACAGGCCCAGGAGTTGATGAGAAAGGAGGGACTGAAAGCACCGCTGCAGTGGCAGAGCAGAGGAGCTGGAAGTCCCGAGTGCTCCTGGAGGAACACCAAGGGACCTGGCTCTCCCCAGAGGCGACTTCAGGACTGAAAATCTCAAGTTTGCGTAAAACACTCACCTTTCACATTTGAACAAAGCTAAAGGCTTTTTAAAAAGTAGGTATTATCTTTCCATTCTTTGTTTAAACATTTCTAGTATGTTTATGTTTTAATAGCTTTAGAGATAAGATGCACCAAAATTTCTAAGAATTTTGGGGTACTCTACCACTGAGCCACATCCCAGCCCTTTGTACATTTTGAGACAGGATCTCACTAAGTTGCTCAGGGACTTGCTAAGATGCTGAGGCTGGCCTTCAACTTGCCATCCTCCTGCCTCAGTTTTCTGAGTTGCTAGGATTACAGGTGTGCACACCATGCCCAGCTAGGATTCACCTTTTTTTTTTTTTTTTTGGAACCAGGGATTGAACTCAGGGACACTCGGCCACTGAGCCACATCCCCAGCCCTATTTTGTATTTTATTTAGAGACAGGGTCTCACTGAGTTGCTTAGGGCCTCACTGAGTTGCTGAGGCTGGTTTTGAACTCGCGATCCTCCTGACTCGGCCTCCCAAGTCGCTTGGATTACAGGCATGCACCACCATGCCTGGATGCATTTTCTTGATAGCCAATGATTCTAAGCATCTAATCATGGGAGTACTGGCTATTCTGTGTATCTTTTTCCCATTTTTTTGGCACTGGTGATTGAACCCAGGGTGCTCTACCACTGAGCTACATACCCAGCCCCTTTTATTTTGAAACAGGGTCTTGCTAAGTTGTCCAGACTGGCTGTGAACTTGTGATCCCACTGCCTCAGTCTCCCAGCCCGATTACAGGGATGCACCACCATGCCTATCAATCTTTTTTGGAGAAATGTCCACATATTTTTGCTGTGCTGGGTCCCTGAAATTTCCACATGAATTTTAGGGTCAGCTTGTCAATTTATGTAACAATGGCAAATGAAATTTTGATGGGAACTGTGTTTGATCTTTAAATAAACTTAGGGAATATTGTTATCCTAGTAACATTAAGTCTCCTGGTCCATGAACATAGGATATCTTTCCTTTCATTTAAATCTTCTTCGATTTTTGTCAAAAATGTTTTGTAGGAGAAACACTTGAAGACATTGGGATAAGCAACAATTTTTTGGACAAGACCCCAAAAGTACAGGCAACGAAAGTAAAACTAGGAACATTATCAAACTAATAAGCTTCTACTCAACAAAAGAAACAGTTAAGAGAGAACACACAAAATGGGAAGAAATGTTTATAAACTATTCATCTGACAAGGGATTAATACCCAGAATAAATAAGGAACTCAAACAATTAAAAACTGATTAAAAAATGAGTAAATAATCTGAAAATAGAAACTTCTCAGAAAAGACATACAAATGGCCAAAAAGTATACACAATAATGCTCAAAACCACTAATTATCAGGGAAATGAAAATGACAAGATATCATCCCACCCCAGTTAGGATGTCTATTATCAAAATAATAAAAAAAAAAAAAAAAAAACAACAAAAAAGTAGCAGCTGCTGGTGAGAATGTGGGGAAAGGGAGAAAGAAACTCTCATATAATGTGTGGTACTGTTTCTTTTTTTTTGGTACTGGAGATTGAACCCAGGGGCACTTGGCCACTGAGCCACATCCCCAGCCCTAGTTTGTATTTTATTTAGAGACAGGGTCTCACTGAGTTGCTTAGGGCCTCACTAAGTTGCTGAGGCTGGTTTTGAACTCGCGATCCTCCTGCCTCAGCCTCCCAAGTAGCTTGGATTACAGGCGTGCGCCACCGCGCCTGGCTTCATTTTTGTATTGTAGGGTAAAGAAATACAATTGATTTTTGAGTAGTGTATCCCACAATGCAGTCAAGCTAGTTTTTCACCTGAGAGTTTTCACTAGACTCCTCAGGGTTAGCCACACAGGCTTGTGCCATCTGTGACTAGAGGTACTGGTAATTTTTCCTTTCTAATCTGGACATCTTTTATTTCATTTTCTTGCATCGTTGCCCTGGCTAAAACCTTCAATAAAACACTAAAAAGAACCAGGGAGAGTGACTCTCTGCTCTTGCTCTGCACTCAGGTGCAAGCACTCGTCCTTCAACACCAGGGTGAAGTCAGCTAAGGGGATATCTAGATGCTGTGTATGGCAAGGAGGCCCCTTCAACTCCAGTCTGTTGAAGGTTTTTTATCATAAAATGATGTTACATTTTTTCAAATGACTTTTCCTTTTCTGTTGAGGTGATCACATGGTTTTTGTCTTTCTCTTATTTAAATGGTGTGTTACAATTTTTAAAGAAGTGTTAAACTAGGACTGGGGAGTGCTTGCCTACTATGTATAAGGCCCTGGGTTCAATGCCCAGTTCTGGGGGGAAGAAGAGTTACACTAACCTTGCTTGCCAGGGATTGCCACTTCTCTCTTTGGACCTGTCTATGCCATGAGAGCTGGTCTGTTTCCCTCCTCCCTGATGCTGATGTTGGAACAGGCAGCACTGGCCTGGATGAGTACCACTGCTCCCGTCAGTGCAGGGAGGTCTGGACACTTCTGCCTTTTGCTCTTCCCCTCTCCTCCTGACACACTCAGTGCTGCCTCATGCTCACTGCTCTTCACTTCCCCTGCTGTTCTTCAGACGGCATTCTGCCCATAGATCTATCTTTAATTTTGCTCATCATCTTCTCCTGCCACTTCTTCTGCTGGGCCCTCTGCTGAATTCTACATTTCGGCTACCCTAGCTTTCAATCCCCACACCTCACGCAGTTAGGTCTTATGGTTTCTCTATTGATATTCCCATCTGATGAGATAGTGTCATCCTACCTTCCTTAACTCTTTAAGTATTTTTTTTTTAGTTGTGAATAATTTGTAATAGCTGCTTTGTCCTGCCCTTCTTTATGTGTATGGGTCACACTTTCCTGTCCTTTGCATAGCTAGTTATTGTTTTGGTTGGAATTTGGACATTTTAGATAACATATTGTAGTCAACTCTAGATATCAAATCCTCTTGCCCAGGCCTTAGACTTTCTGTGGCTGCTTGTTTTTTAATGACTGGACTATTTCACAAAAATCTATTTTCTGAGGTGTCCCCCTCAGAAGTTGCTCATCAAAGGGGCACTCATTAAGCATACACAGTCATCCAGAGTTTTTTGTTTGTTTGTTGATACTGGTGAATGAACCCAGGGATGCTTTACCATTGAGGTATATCCCTGGCCCTTTTTTTGTAAATTTGGAGACAGGGTCTTGCTAAGTTGCTTAGGCCCTCACTAATTTGTTGAGGCTGGCCTTGAACTAGGGATCCTCCTGCCTCAGCCTCCTGAGTTGCTAGGATCATAGATGTGAGCCACCATGCCCAGCCATTGTGGTGTTCTGATCTCTGTTAAGCTGTCTGCTGCTTTGGTGTCACACCCAGCTGTTTGCCTTCTCTGAATGCTGGAAGACTGTTCCATTGCTTCCATTCAGTCTGATCTGACTACTTCCTTTAGGAGAAGTTTTTGAGGCCAGTTTTTGAGTTTTGTTCTGACTCCTGTAGGGATCTTCTTAGTTGTCTCCTCTGGTAGGCTTCTAACTGGTTTACAATTTACTGTGTCGGTCTAGGAAATCTACCAACTTCTCTCACTGCGAACGATCATAATCTCCTTAGTGTGCGGAAGCACCCTTAGTTTTGAACTTCCTCATATTCTGTTCCAAATAAAGCCAGATTACCTGAGGAGAGCTCTGAAGCTCCCGGTGGTTCTGAGGAGAGCTCTGAAGCTCCCGGTGGTTCTGAGGTTCTCTGCACTCGTCAGAGCCTCTCCCAGAGCTTCTCTGAGTGACACAGCAGACTGCTGGGTGGGCAGTAGCACTCTTGGCTTGCTCTTCCTGGCATTAGACCTTCTGGGAGAGGGAGCTGGAGTGCAGGCTGCTGAGACAGTGTCCCCAGCCTGCTGTGCTTGGGGCAGAGTTCCACCCTATGAGTAGGTGCTGGGTGGAGGAGGAAAGCCCCACATCTCTAAGATACTTTTGCTAGGAGTCAAACTTCTCCATGTATTTGGGAGAAAATGAGAAATGCTGGTTGCATGTCTGTCCCACGACTATACTGTCGCCCACAGCTGGGAGCTGGGAAGAGGCAGCCTGTATTCTTGTCTGGATCTGTCCAGGTGGAACTTCATCACACTGAGCTGCAGAAGTTGGGACAAGCAAAAAGACTGTCCCTTAAATACCACAGAGTTTCCCTGTCCTCTTAGAGAATGGTAGGTTTTCTTCAATCAGTGTTTCTTCATGTGCTGTATGCCCCCAGCACGTTTTAGTCATCTTTGTGTCACTGACCAAAAGATGGTCAACATGGAGGACAATAACAACATGGAGGAAGAAAAGTTTATTTTGGCTCATAGCTTCAAAGGCTCAGTCCATGATGGGACTACTCTGCAGCTCTGAGCAAAGGGGTGGGGTGGGGGACACAGAAGATGCACTCTTCCAGGACACTCTCCCAGTGACCCACCTCCTCTGGTCACACCCCACCAGTCTACAGTCACCACCCAGTCAGTCCATTCAAACTAGGATGGACTGATTAGGATACAGCTCTCAGAATTCAATCGTTTTACCTCTAAACATTCCTGCAGAAACATGGGAGGCCACCTCATATCCAAACCACAGCAGTATGTTTCCAAGGACTTTAAATACGATGTTCCTCTATTTACAGTGGGGTTATGTCTTGACGTTGAGCACAGTGTAGGTGAAAATGCATTTGATACCCTACACTACCAAGCACCCTAGCTTAGCAACACAGTGCACCAGAGAGCACTGGTTGTTTACCAGGGGATCAAGAGGCTGGCTGAGAGCTGTAGATCACTTCTGTTATTTAGCACTGCAAGAGAAGATCAGACTGTATGTTGCTAACCCAGGAAGAGATCAAAATTCAGAATCAGAAGCAGTTTCTATTGAACATGTATGATAAGGTTGAAAAATCTGTGAACTGAACCATTGCAAGTCAGAAGCCATCTCGAGATTTTTTTAAAAAAATTTTAAAGTATTTTTTAAGTTGTCAGTGGACTTTATTTATTTATACACAGTGTTGGGAATCAAACCCAGGGCTTCACACATGCCAGGCAAGCACTCTACCACTAAGCCACAACTTCCAGCCCCTGGAAATTTTTTAAAAAGTAGTTTTTAGCTGGTGCGGTGGCGCACGCCTGTGCCCGCCTGTAACCCCAGCCACTCGGGAGGCTGAGGCAGGAGGATCGTGAGTTCAAAGCCAGCCTTAGCAACTTA
>JAJEJO010005075.1:144998-171516 GCA_020662805.1 Glaucomys volans | reverse complement strand
TCCTCCCTCCATTATTCCAGAAATCGTCTCAATTGTATTGGACCTATTTTTAAATATCATGGTCGGTTTAGGACAAATCATATGTTACGATGCAGAGAACAAGCTGTGTTTTAAGATTTAGAACAGATTGTACCTAAGAATGTCAGGAAGGTAAACTCTCAATCAGCGAGACACGTCAACAGCCTTGACACACGGCTACCTCTTCAGTCACCACTGGGTAAGATGTTAGACTTGCTATGCAGGCAACTGGTTTGATGCTGATCAGCTTGAATGGCAGAAGTTCACTTCTACCTGAAATATGCCTCTAATTAATAACAATTTTGAAAGCATGTAAATTGTCTAATTCCTTTTGTATTAAATAGTCCTTCAAATATTTGAGGCCAGGCATCAAATCTTCTTTTATCCATTTCTTAAGATTAATGTTCAGTTTTTCTTCAAATAAGGATTTTCTGAAACTCTAAACATCTGGTCATTGTTCTTTACTGTCTCTCTTAAAATCTTTCTGAAATTAAATGTAAAAATCTAAATGTGATTTAAACAAAGCCGTGTGTGAGATGATTATTTTCAGCACGGGAGTAATAAGTAGATAGTTGAATAACATAGGTGGACAGATGATTGGATGAATATCTTCCAAAAATACATTCACTTATACCGTACAAGACCAAAACTGTGCAGTTATTCTGAGCTGGGATCAGGGAAACCTCTGCTCCCTCACAAAACTCACCACATGTAGGACCAAGTCTTTTAAATACCTCTGGGTAGATAAATAGGTCTTTCCCTTACCTGAGAACAGTAAGTAAGTGAAGCGAAGCTAAGTGGAGCCGAGAGAGCTCCCGTGCCTGCCCTACAGTCAGCAGTCGAAAGTTGATGAGTGGAGTCTCTGGGTATTTGTTCCAGTAACCAAGCTCAGAACGACACCTGGGGTAGGACTAACAGAGGCACTGTGTTGGGAACAATGCTCACATCCACCTTGTTCAGAGGTCTGTAGCCTGTCAGAAGTGGACCACTACTGTGAACTGAATGTCTGTGTTCTCCCAAATTCATGCATCGAAATGCTAATGCCGAGATGATGGTATTTAGAGGAGGGGCCTTTTGAAGGTGAATAGGTCAGGAGGGTGGAGCCCTCATGAATGAGTTAGTGCCCAGAGAGCCTCCTGTCCCTTCTGGCATGTGAAGTAACGGAGAAAGATGCCACCTGTGAACAGGGGCCCTCATCAGACACTGAATCTGTCAGTGCCTGGATCTTGGATTTCCCAGGCTCTGGAAATGTGAAAAATAAATTTATATTGTTTATTCACTATCCAGTTTAGGACATTTTGTTACAGCAGCCTGCACATTCTTCTGGTGGTGCTTAGACTTCAATCAATCTATATTTGATTTTTCACTTAACTTCACAGATGTTGTTCTTGGGTAAATTAATCACTGAATCCAAGATTATCAAATATTAAATAAAACACAGTGCTGTTCCTCAGAAGGTTGTTTGGTGGGAGGTGGGGAGAGATTTGCAAGTGTATAGCACATGCCTTCCTTAACTACACATACTGGTGACTGGAGAAAAAACAGTAGAGATCAGGAAGATCTCATGAACTGGGAGAAGATTGGACAATGAACACGTGAAAGGGGGATAAGAATGTGAGTGGCTGTAATCACAAGAGGTGGGGAGACGGGGAAACTGGATGGAGGTGGCACCGGACTTGGAGCTGCCACAGGCAGTCCCCTCAGCCGACCTTGTAAGGCACCCAGAAGTGGAAACACTTCAAGTTTCCTGTTGCACACCTGTGGCAGGTCTACGTGTAACACATCTGAGAGCAAGACCAAGTTCTGCTTCCTAGAGAGCCACGGACTTCAGCAGGGAGGAGCAGTGGCAAAGGCACAAGACTGCCAGGGGAACCCGAGGAACTCTGAAAGGGGCGCCCTGCCCACACAATCTCCTTTAAAAATACTGTTGTTAAAACAGTTCTAACAAAAGCCACAGGCACAGCCATGCTCAGCCCTGGTCTCGTGAAGGTCCAGAAGTGGAAAAGACCTTGAAGTTGCATGACAAGTCCAGTGTCAGGTCCATTCCAAGTCTATGTTAGGGCAGATTTATTTCCTAGACTGCCACTGGGTTTTGAAGGGACAAAGGTAGGAGGATTTCATTTTACCAACTAGTCTTCTGGGTACTCTGTTCAGAATGGCATTATTACCTCTGGTAGTTCAACAGCTCCAGTGCAAACCAGAGGGATGAGACCGGGTGAGAGTAGTCCAGGCCAGGTTTCCAACTTACTCAAGTACATTATGTCTTATGTTTGAGGAGGAACACTCTTCACTTTTTTTGGTACTGGGGATTGGACCCAGGGGCACTCCACCACTGAGCCACATCCCCAGCCCTATTTTGTATTTTATTTAGACACAGGGTCTCACTAAGTTGCTTAGGGCCTCGCTAAGTTGTTGAGGCTGGCTTTGAACTCGCGATCCTCCTGACTCAGCCTCCCAAGTGCTGGGATTACAGGCGTGCGCCATCGTGCCCGGCTACTCTTAGCTTTTTATTTTTGTCCTTAATGAAGACAAAAGGAGGATCATGGTACAAACTACTTGTAAGGCTTTCTAGGCTTTAGGATGCACAATACTAAACCTGTATCTATGCTAGAAATTATTTGCTTAGCAGTCTATTTGGTGTCTTTCTTTCTCTCTTCTTTGCTATCTCACATTGAAACATTATTTGAAATTTACATTTGGAGTTGGAATTCTAAAGGGCATTAAGGAGGTTCTTCCATTTGAATGTTTATGCATTATAGCTGGAAGTTATTTTCCAAATGAAATTCAGCAAACAATCCTCTGGTTGCTATCCTCCAACAAATTCAACTGTGTATATGAATAAAATCATATTGTGGAATTGGTGTTTCACCTCCATAACTTCTAGTAAATACCACTATGGGTCACAGGTAAGTCCTTGTCTATAGTGTAAAGATCCAAAGCTTGTTGGTTTGCATGCTCTCAAATGGTGAATTTGCGTCTGTAGAGCCTCTGATACTTCATTTCCTAACCTTGTTTTTTTCCATCACAAATACCTTATTATTGGGAAGGAAAAAGGCTATGTCTAATTTTATGTTAGCAAAATAATGGCCTAGTCAGTAAGGAGAGGGCACAACAGCTCTATAGGCTGGAACAGGAAGAGGAGCTCTGGGACTATGATAGATTCTAGGGCAGTGTGAGAGGTCTGGGAACCCCAGAGTCTTTTAAGGCTATGATTCTGTAAATGCAAACTCAGACCAACAGCAGTAGCAGGACCTGGGAGCTTGTTGAAATGTAAAACCTTAGGTTTCAGCCCAGACATACTTAAGCAAAATCTGTGTTTTAACAAGATCTCCTGGTAATTTGTATTACCATTAAACCTGAGAGGTTTTGGTGGAAAACACCAACAGTTTTAATCCTTGGTGCCCAAGTGAGCTTGCCTTCTTTAGGTGACTTGTAACAAAGTCACCCTAACATGTACTTGGTCTTAGGAAGTACCTGAACAGGGTTCATGATCACATGGGATAAAGTGGTCCCTTACACTCTCTGTGTTAGCTCTCAGTTGACCCTAATGACTCAGTCAAGGAATAGTAAACGCCTATAAGCAGGGTTGTAAAATATGGGTTCTGCATATGAGGAGACAGGTAGGTAGGTAGGTAGGTAGGTAGGTAGGTAGGTAGATCTACAAAGATAGTTTGTTTTTGTTTTTGTGTTTTTGGTACTGGGGATTGAACCCAGGGGCACTCCACCACTGAGCCACATCCCCAGCCCTATTTTGTATTTTATTTAGAGACAGGGTCTCACTGAGTTGCTTAGGGCCTCGCTAAGTTGTTGAGGCTGGCTTTGAACTTGCGATCCTCCTGCCTCAGCCTCCCAGGTGCTGGGATTACAGGCATGTGCCATCGTGCCCGGCTAAAGATAGTTTTTAAAACAAATCTTAATTTCTATGACTGGGAAACAGGCTATCCTTAACAGAGGGAATCATTCAACACCACCCCTTCGATTCCTTCCTGTACTTTAACAGACCTTTCCAGACTTTAACATGACTAGCTGTAATGAGAAATAAGGTTTTTTTTTGTTGTTTTTTTGTTTTGTTTTGTTTTGGTGCTGGGGATTAAACCCAGGGCCTTGTGCATGCAAGTCAAGCACTTTACCAACTGAGCTACATCCCCAGACCTTGGCTTTTTTTTTTTTTTTGGATGAAAGTTTCATTTGACCAGATTTAAGATGCATGTTATATGAAATTAGGTGTGCTCTTGCATATCTTGGTTCATTAGATGAATCAAATTTAAACACTTCCTTGAAAATTTAAGAATAGTTCCAGAAACTCTGCTAAATAAATGCGACTTCAATGTCAAGCACAATATTGTATGAAGAAAACAATACTGGGTGTGGATGGCTGGAAACATGCTGTGAGGAGGCGAGCAGCCCTTTCCTCTGAGGAGTAGGCCCCATCCTCTGCTAATGGGTTTGCCGTCTTCAACACAGGTAGATTGCAGTTCCTTTCTATCTGCATTGGCCAAGAGAAACCTGATCTCTTATGAACGAACCAATAGTTATGTATTATTGAGTGGCTACAACAAACTCTGAAAGTTATAAAAGGATAGGAATTTACAGTATAGATTGGGAGAAAAGGTAGATGCGCATAAAAATGTCAGTCAAGATAGTATGGAAGATTCTAATGAGGAATACAAGCAAGTGTGCAGAAGTTCTCATCCAGGACGGTCAGGAGGGTTCATAGAACACAGGATGTTAGCTGGGCCCTGAGGCAGGATCGAGGTTCAAAGACAGGCTAGAATCAGTGGCTCTTTTGAGTAAAGTCTTCTCCCTCAGCAGAGTTTTCATGGTGTTTATCCCAAAGGAAACACTGTTGTGATTCTTGCATGTCAGAGATCTAATTTTGAGGTCCAGGTCTGCTATGTCTTACTAGGGTCTCAGCCATCCCGTAAAGAAGCCATCAGTGTTTAGATGATAACTAATGCTCCAAAGCTTTATTTATCTGGCAAAATGCTAACATGTTATCTTCCTATCCTGGAGGAGTTTTTCTTCTTCCTTCATACAAGCAGAATTCTAGTTCCAAACAATATCAATCTCACAGAACATCCACCATTTGTTGTGTTCATTGTCCCCTCCAGGGCCAAGCTCTTCACACCTACAACTAGTAAATGTGGCTGGGGCAGGAGGATTGCGAGTTCAAAGCCAGCCTCAGCAAGAGTGACTCAATGAGACCCTGTCTCTAAATAAAATACAAAATAGGGCTGGGGATGTGTCTCAGTGGCTGAGTGCCCCCGAGTTCAATCCCTGGTACCAAAATAATAATAATAATAATAATAATAATAATAATAATAATAATAATAATAAAAACAACAGAGGGATAAGATTACAAGGTTGGACAGAAAGCCAGTTCAAGTCCTACAGGGCATAAATCACAGCCTTGGGGGTTCTCTCTCCCACTGGACAGAATTATTTGTATCTCTAACTAGACAAGAGTCTACAAATTAATCTCTGTTTCTACGGAGTTGCCAAATAACCCTGTCCTTCGGCAATCAACAGAAAATGGTGCAAGCCCAGTAATGGACTGAAAGAACACCTGGTGATCTCCTCCGTTTCCAAGTTCTGGATTTTTTCTGACACTCAGAAGCAGCTCAACATCGTATTAGAACAGTGTACCGATTTTCGAAACACAGGCGACACCGTATCAACTATAAAAGAGCTTTGATAGAGCAGTGTTCATTCTGTACAGTTTGGGAAGAGATGACCAGATTCTGTCATGACTGGAAGAGAGAAGCAGCACCTGAAAACAACTCCAGGGAACAGCCATGAGCAGAGAGGTCACCCAGCTGGCAACTTAAATGATCTGGAACCAGGTGGGAACCAACTACATACAAATTTAAAGGGCACTTAAAGTCCAGTTTTAGATTTAATCCTAATAATGTCACTCATCTGGAGAACTCCAGGCACAAGCACACAGCAGCAGAGCGGTGCCCTTAAAAGGACACCGATCTACAAGCACATGGCCATGTGGCAGATGCCCTTAAAAACCTCTCAAGGCAGCAATGGGTTACAGTAGGGTCCTAGAAAGCACTTTTGTGTGTCAGTTTTCAAAAATACTAAATTGCTTATCAACAAACTGTGCTTAAGAAAGTATACATAATCAAAATATTTTAAAATGTAAAAGCATGCATATTTAAAAACCAAACTCTTGTACTGAATGTTTACTATGCAGCATGCATTGTTGGCCCGAGTTGTACCAACAGGAGTAAGACACTATTCCTGCAGTCACAAAACTTGTTTAGAGGGGAAACGCCCCTGTGAACACATTTAATGCAAGAAAGTCTGCACAAAGCCAGGAGCACCTGTGGGAACACAAGGTAAGGCCGCCTGTGTTGGGCTAGGTCAAGGAAGCCAGGGAAGACTGTGGAGAGAGGGACTCTGAGTCGGGCCTCAGCGATTTAACATACAGTGGATGGGAAAATTGTCCAAAGGAATGTCCATGAATAAATCAAGGGCTGCTTGTACTGTATTTCTCCTAAAAGGATTCCGATTATATAGGAGAATATATATGGTTCTGTAAACAAAGACAAGTGACAGATTGAGATAAAAATATTTTTAAAAAGACCCATGTTGTGGACAATTCACAATTGAAATAGAAGTAGCCCGCTGGATTTGATTTCACTAATAACCAAAGAAATGCAAAGTAACATGAGGTAGCAATTTGCACATGGAAGCATGAAAAGATTCTAAGAGGGATGAAACTTGTGATTTACGTGTGTACGTAACAGAGTACGGATTGAAACAGTGTAGCCGAGACGGCTGGACCCGGGCAGGGCATCAGGCAGCCTGCGCATGCACTGGGACAACCAATCAGGAGCTGACAGACAGACCCCAAAGGCGCCTCGCAAACACCTGAGGTCAGCGGAGTCCCCAGCCAATCCCAGGGGGTCACAAGGTCCTCGAGCTTCCCCTGCCCATCTCTACAATAGAGGCACCACCCAGGCGGGCCACACACGACTCTCTGGCCCGGGGCACCTCGCCCCAGAGCGGCCGGATGAAGTTCTTTTTACTTACGTCTGACCGTCTGTTCTAGGATTGCTTTCGTCTGATCAGGTTCCCTCCGTCTGATCTTACAGAAAATAGTGCAACTTTTGTTTTCTAAATGGATTCCCACTGCTAAGAGTTTATCTTACAAAAATAATTAAACAGCAGCGTAAAGATTACGTCTATGTGAAGGTCATCAAAACAATGGCAGCGGTTTTTCTTCCAGGGTTAGATCACACCCAGGGCCTTCCTCATGCTAAGCAAGGGCTCCACTACCCAGCTACATCCCCAGCCTTAAACAATTTCTAAAAAGAAACGCAACGCAAGAAACATCAACAACTGCGGATTCGTAAGGTAAGTTATAGATCTAAGGAATGTTATGTAGCATCAAAACTGTAATCAAATAAAAACTTTAATGGTGTAAAAATTGCAAAATATTGAGAAAATGATCCCTATTGATTATGGAAATGAAAAACCATCTTCCTTTTCCTGTTTCTTCCTAGATTATGCCTTATGTCTCACCTCCCACTTTTATCACTGATGTAATTCTGGGGTAGTAGAAAGTTTCTGGCATTTGGTACCAGGAATTGAACCCAGAAGGGCTTAACCATTGTGCCACATCCCCAGCCCTTTTTGTTTTTTTAAATTTTGAAAGAGGGTCTTGCTAAGTTGTTTAGGGCCTTGCTGAGTTGCTGAGACTGGCTTTGAATTTGGAATCCTCCTGCCTTAGCCTCCTGAGCTGCTGGGATTACAGGCATGGCCACACAGCAAGAGCAGTTCTTTTAAAGTCAGAACAGGCTTGATGACTTAGAAGACGCAGCACTCATGAGGAGGTCCCTGCACAGAGGGGCCTCAGTATATGTGCTGGAGCAGCAAGAAGAGTAAGAACATGCAAGAACAGTAAGGGCAAGGCTGGCAAATGCCCGTCTGACTGTCAGCCATCTAAACATTCAGTCCGTCCCATCCACTCACCCACCTGAAATAGTCAAGATGTGTAGGTATCATTTTAGGTAATGCTAATTTCTTACAAAATGCATTTTCTCTGTATTTTCAGAGTTCTTGAAAATGAGAAAGAACCTGGTTAGTATGGTCATTCACTTGTGCTGTGGTTGTATATTTTGCACGGCTACAAGGAAAAGGCGTGAAAATTCCTAGGGTTTCTTTTGATAGATCAACTCTACCACTTCATATGAAAGAAATATAAATAAATTTGGGGTGAGTTAAAGTTTTATGTAATACAGGAGTTTCACTAACTTTTAAATTTTTTGATATTAAAGGCCACATTTCTTGCAAATCAAAACTACACTGAGGCCGGGCATGGTGGCGCACACCTGAAATCCAAGCAACTTGGGAGGCTGAGTCAGGAGAATTGCAAGTTCAAAGCCAGCCTCAGCAACTTAGCGAGGCCCTAAGCAACTCAGTGAGACCCTGTCTCTAAGTAAAAAACAAAATAGGGCTGGGGATGTGGCTCAGTGGCCGGGTGTCACTGAGTTCAATCCCTGGTTCAAAAAAAAAACAAAAAAAAACAAAAAAACTACACTACAGTTCTACTTCACTCCAGTCAGAATGGCAATAATCAAGAATACAAGTAACAATAAATGTGGGCAAGGATGTAGGGAAAAGATACACTCATACATTGCTGGTGGGAATGCAAATTGGTGTAACCATTATGGAAAGTAGTATGGAGATTCCTCAGGAAACATGGAATGGAACCACCATTTGACTCAGCTATCCCACTCTGGTTTATACCCAAAGGACTTAAAATCAGCATACTAGAGTGACACAGCCACATCAATGTTTATAGCAGCTCAACTCACAACAGCTAAATTATGGAACCAACCTAGATGTCCTTCAATAGGTGAATGGATAAAGAAAATGTGGTACATATACACAATAGAATATTACTCAGCCTTAAAGAAAATTATGGCATTTGCTGGTAAATGGATGGGGCTGGAGAATATCATGCTAAGCAAAATAAGCCAATCCCAAAAAACCGAAGGCCCAATGTTTTCTTTGATATGGGATGCTAATTCACAATAAAGGAGGGGGGCCTAGGGAATAATAGAAGTACTTTGGATTAGACAGGGAGAGGATGAGGTATGGGGGTAGGAAAGATAGAATGGACATTATTACCCTATGTGCATACATCATGTACAGTCAGAAGGATGAGAAATTATGCTCCATGTATGTATGATGTGTCAAAATGCATTGTCATGTTTATACATGACAGTAAATAGAATTTAAAAATTAAAGTAAAAAAAGAGCTACATTTCTTTAACTTATGTATGTATGTATGTATGTTTTTGGAGCTGGGCTTGAACCCAGGGCTTCATGAATGCTAAGCATGTGCTCTACCACTGTGCTACATTCCCAATCCCTCATATTTATTTTCAAAGAGGGGCAAGTCTCCTTCCTGATATTATTGATCAACTAATTCTGTTCATATAGTCAGTTCTACTATGTACTTACTATATTTAGACAACTTACAGATCTTATTAAGAAATGTATTTCCAACATATTTCACTTTGTGCTACCTATTTTTATCAATATTTGACATAGCAAGGTTGTTTTGACCAACCATGTTCTACCAATAACCTAAAATTACCCAGTTACTCCATATTTGAAGACTTAAGGTCACAGGATAAAACTGTCTCCAATTTAAGTTTATCTACATGTATTTTTTGCAGAGACATGTAATCAAGCCAGCTAAGTCAATAAAAGACTGCCAGGTACAAAAATCAGTTTATATTAGATTAAAATTCCAGGAGGAAGAGAACAGAAATAATGTGAAAACTAGAAATAATGTGAAAATTTGGACTGTTCAACACAAGCTTTAAAATTTACTTTCAATTTTTAAAAGCTGTGATAACATACAGCATTTACCATGTTAACTATTTTAAATTGTGATAAATACATGAGTTGTTGTGCACCCAATCTCAGAATGCTTTCATCTTGCAAAACTGAAAATACACTCATCAGACAACTCCCTATCTGCCCCTTCCCCCACTACCAGCAATCACCTTTTCACTTCCTGTCTGAATTTGACTACCCCACATATAGAATCACCAAGCTTTACCTTTGCATCTTTAAAAACAAAGATAGGGGGCTGGGGTTGTGGCTCAGTGGTAGAGCGCTTGCCTAGCATGTGTGAGAACTGAGTTCGATTCTCAGCACCACTTACAAATAAGTAAATCAAGTTTCATCAACAACTAATAAAAATTAAAAAAAAAAAAAAGATAGGCATCAAATTGCTGTGATATGTAGATTTTAGTAAATATTAAAACATGTTAATATGCTAGAAATTAAATACTTTGTCATGTCCTAGGCTAATGAATAAAAATTTTGAAAAAGTCAAAGGGTATGAAGGGATGTATAATTTTCCAAATTTCCTTTGGGGGTGTATGAATAGAAAAGAACCCAGTGGTCCTGATTTAGTCTGTTTTATATATAAGAGATTAAATGACTTTGCATACAGTCCCAGCCCTAGTCATTGTCGAGTATCATGAACTCAAGTCTGCTGACACCAAGAGCTCCTTCCATTCACAGATTGTGTCCATAAAGTTTATACATTTACTAAAATTTTCCAGTGCTCTCTTCACATATACTGAATACTTTGTGTAGTTAGGAAAGCACAATATCCTGTAACTTATCTCTGGCATAAGCTGAGTGTTCATTTGATGGATTTAAACAACCAAGCCTGTATCCGGCAGTACCACTGCCTCAGGTGAGATTAAGCTCACTCACTACCTGGGGTGAGGACCACACCATCAAGGACGATAGCAGGGAAGAGGCCTTAGAGGTTGTGAGTCAGAAGAACACAGAATAACTATGATAAGTGAACTGCCCACCCCCAGTAGGCTTCAGGAAATTCATTGTTTGAAATGTTAAGACATGAATTATGTGACTATTCACAAGTATTTCTTAATCTTTCAAAAGGAATCCTTTAAGAAACTTCAAAATAAATGAATGGAATCCAATAAATTAAAACTCAAGTGCTGTTATTTCTACAAGATATGGGGTTATATGTTCATTTATTCCTTGGAAGAAAAATCACACTTTCATTTCTTATATTTTATTTATATTAGAGAGAGCACTTCAATATTAATTCAAATATCTATCCATTAAATGCAAAAATATTAATGCAATATTAAAAATGAAATTTAAATGAAAGCAAGGGAATATCACATTAAGGTTCCCATAGCAACTCTCACTACACTTTTCAGCTTCTGAATTGTAATATGGTCATTTATTATAGGCGCATATAAAATATAATTTTGCAAATATTTAAAGTTGTATAGGTTAATACATGTCAAGATGTCAGAGGTGAGGCAATATGATACATTAGGATAAGAATGCCCCAAATATTAACCTGTATTCTTAATTTAGACCTATCCACACAGATCAGATGCAAACTTCCTAAATTTTGGATACTTTGTTGTCATTTACAGGAGTCATACCACCTTGCAGTTCCCATCACAACTTGAAATCTGCATCTTATGTTACTGAAATACTTACACAGGTATGGTCAAGCAGCTCACTGTAGAGAGAATCTCAATTTACAAATTATGAATTTTGCCAAACGAGGCAAAAATGTAAAGTCATTCACATGAATCAAAAGTCCAAGAATTGAGTTCTGCAGATCCAATGATGCAGCCAAAGCCCTGCCCTTATTGCTTTTGTCTATAGCTTTCGTCTATATACTTTAGTAGTACATATTACTGTACTGAAAACTCAAAAAAAAAAGAAAAAAAAAAGAAACATCCTTTGCCCATGAAACAGCTCTTCAGTTACCTAAAGGAATTATGGAGTTACCACCAAGCTCTGTGTGTAAGGTCTCAGAAAAACGTCAGCCACCTAAGCGTCAATTCATGGGGGATAAGCAAACAGTGGCATACAGAGCCTCAAGAGATTAGGTCAATTTATTGATTGCTATGGAAAGATGTTCACAAACACATTGCTAAGTAAACACAGCAAGTGAAAAACAGTATGTACAATAAGGAAAAACAAACAGCAAAATAAAAAGCCAAAACACTATCTCCAAAACAATGTCTGTCCAGGTATGTAGAGACTAGTCTCAAGTGATGTACTCCAAGCCGTGATGGTAGCCCTTTCTGGATGGTGGGATTACTGCTGACTTATTTTTCTGGATTCTGTCAAATGATCATGATGAGAAAATAAAGGCGTAAGAATTAACGAAACAGCTTGGAGTGGTGGTGCACGCCTATAATGCCAGCAGCTTGGGGGGCTGAGGCAGGAGGATTGCAAGTTCAAAGTCAGTCTCTGCAACTTAGGCCTTGAGGCCCTAAGTAACTCAGCAAGACCCTGTCTCTAAATAAAATATTAAAAAGGGGGGCTGGGGTTGTGACTCAGTGGTTAAAGCGCTTGCCCAGCATTCATGAGGCACCAGGTTCGATTCTCAGCACCACATTTAAATAAAAGAATAGAATAAAGGTCTATCAACATCAAAAAAATATAAAAAAAAAAATTAAAAAGGGATGGGGGGACTGGGGAATATAGCTCAGTTGGTAGAGTGCTTGACTTGCAAGCACAAGGCCCTCGGTTCAATCCCCAGCACTGCCAAAAAAAAAAAAGAAAAAAAGAAAAAAAAAAAGAAAAAGAAAAGGGGTGGGGATGTGGCTAAGTACCAATCAATCAATATGTCCAGGATCATAGCTCAGTGGTACAGTGTTCCTGGGTTCAATCACCAGTACTAGGAAGTTTTTTTAAAAAGGTGGAATGTGTGTGTGGCCAAAAGCTGGTCCATATTTTTACTTTCCTCAGAAAAATATAAGATTTTTAGGTTAAATAATTTAATTACCTCTCTTACATGCTCTAAGCTTAAAGGCAATAGGTGACCTTGAACATTTTTCTTCCCACAAATTAGACATTATTATTTTCTGCTATTGATGTTTTGGGGTTTTTTTCTATCAATATTTCTTTAAATTTTTTCAAGTGATTTCCATTTACTTTATTCACCATTATTTCTAACATCTCAGACTTAGTTTCTGGGATAGTTCTCCTCCTGGGAAGTATTCTTTCACAAATTTATTAGTGAGGCAATTTTGGTGGTATATTTTGTTTTTGCTCATCTCACCCTCATTCTTAGATAATCCATACAGCAACCTGCATCAAAAGTGTTAATTATTTATAACATAGTACTTTATATTTAAAAGCTGAGAGCTTTTCACATTTGAAGGAAGTGAAATGGAAAACACCATCTTAATTTTCTACAGCAGTTATGAATGTCTGAACCATCTTTCACATATATTGTCTTTACCAGACTCTTGCAACCACCCTGAAAAAGGTCTGCTTGTAAGAACTACTTAAAACCCTTTATTTTTATTTAAAGTATTTAAATACTTTATTTTAGGATTTCCTCTCATTTGGTAGGAGGAGGGGGGACAGGTAAATAGGATAAATAAATGGAGTAAGTACTCAAGATTTGTAACCTCTTGTCCAATCACTTCATTATTCTTTGGCTTCTATCCAGGATCTCTGTATCCGCTCTCCATGTAAATTACAATACGTAATTTCTCCTTCTCTTAAGCCTGATTATTTTTACAAATAGCATTTCTATATTCATCACAAAGTCCATTAGTATAACTTCAAGTTTAAAAGAATTTTTTATTAACCCAGTATTCTTAATTCTTTCCATCAGGTAAGACAGCAAATCTTTGTAAGATAACTAGGTCTTTCATCTGACACATTAATATACAATTGATAATTTAAAACGAAAGTTCATTATTTTTTAATCATGTTCCTGAAGAATAAGTTATAAATCTGTGAATAACAGTCCATTAAATTAACACTTCATTTATATAAGGAAGAAATGGAAAGTCCCATCATATTTAAGGCTAGAATTTTGCTAAGAACGTGCTAAGTTTTTCATCTACACTGGTCTCTCTCACACACACCATGCTAACTATAGAGCGTTAGAGGGAAGGTAATTAAATTTTCATCTTGTATGAGTAAAAAGAGTGGTACTCTACAGTAGAGCAACAGATTTCACTGATCACACACCTTGACCAGAGGAGAAAATCAACTTACGAACATTTATAAATCACTTGTGTATCACATGTTTTGCATGTAATAAAAATATGCAACAGAAATACGGAAAGGACAAACTATAGGCAAAATATGTTTAAAATTATAGTTATGGTAAAAAATAACATTCAGTGAGAGCCTGTGGGTGTGAGCAAAGTGACCCAGTGTCATTCAGCCTGGGTGCCAATCAGACTGCCCTCATTGTCAATCTCACAATGTGGCTGAAGGGCAAGTGCTTCATAACTTTTGGCTGTTAGCCTGACAACTTGTTACTGTCTGCTGAGAGACGAGCTCCCCCTCACCAACAGGGGTTTCCAGATGAGCATTTCTCACTGATGAGGGAAATGATCCCATGAAGCCCCTGAGAACATGGGGAAGTGAGAGAGGGAAGAGAGGATGCGATGAACCATGTGTTCATGGTTACTACTGTAAGCAACTGGGAGTCCAGCCAACTGTAGCTACCCTGAGAAATTCCTCAGAGTCCTCCCACTGAGCACTGAGAAAGCTGGAGGTTTATACCCCAAATTCTGCCATTCACTGGTTAAAGTCTGCCTGTCCTGCTCACATGCAGTCCAGCAGACTTTGGCATCCAGAAGACACCCCCAGCAGCCCTGAGGGTTTGGAAACAGCAGGTGACCCAGAGCAGACCCAGAACACAGGGGTGGGGCAGAGATAGCATGTTACATTGGCCATGCCTGCACTATAAAAAATATGATCTGCAGTATTCTTTTTCAACGCTGGGGGAAAAAAAAAAAGAAAAACCCTTCATTTGATAAGTGAACTTACAGTTAGATAGTTCTGAGGAACATAAATAATGTGCAAGAACACAATGTCAGTCCCTCCCACTTTTCCCACAGAGTAATTCAGATACCTATTTGATACACCACATTCTAGCATACAGATCCAAGGAGACCACTGTGGTCAATCTAATGACAAATACTGGTATAATTAGATCTTTTCTTGGATTAAAATAAATTGAATTCCTAGAATTGTCTTCCTCCACAGTACATTACCTTGCATATCCCATATTCTGCCTTCACTGTGCCAAAGAATACTAAAGCCTTCTCCAATTCTTAATTGGAAATGATTCAGTTCATTTAAAAGTACGTCTTTTTTTTGGGGGGGGGGGTACTGGGGATTGAACCCAGGGGCATTCAACCACTGAGACATCCCCAGTCCATTTTTTTTTTAAGAGTTAAGAGACAGGGTCTCACTGAGTTGCTTAGGGGCCTTGCTAACTTGCTGAGGCTGCTTTGAACTCACAATCTTCCTGCCTCTGCCTCCTAAGCCACTGGGATTACAGGTGTCTACCACCGTGCCCAGCTATATCTGACTATTCTAACAAACAATTCTAATATAGTTTTAGCATCTGTCTATTAATGAGAATGAGATGAATATTTCAAAATAAACTTCACAGAGTTCTTTAAATGGATGTCTTATTTCCCAGATTGGAGATTTATTCAGAAACCCAACCTAATCTAAGTCCACTGTGGAATTCAAGTAGCTCAGATCAGAATGCTCCAGTTGGCTAGGTGTAGAGGTGTGCACTTGTACAACCTAGCTACTGAGGGGCCTAAATCGGAAAATCCCAGGTTCACTGCCAGCCTTGGGCACACAGGCAACATAGCAGTAAGATGCCATCTTAATAATAAAGTTTTGGCATTCCATAGTTCTTGGTGTGGAAGGCAGATGAGCAGGCAGCTCTACAGACAGATTTTCTAAAGTCATAACCTCATAAAGGAGCTACATAAGAGATGAGCAATGCACTTAAAATTTGTTAAACAAATTAAGTTCCTAGATGAATTAAAAAACATGACACAAACTTATAAAAGTCCATTTTAATCTGAAATATGTATATTATTTATTTAGTTTTAAAACAAGTTTAGTACAGAATTTAATTGTTAATATCGTTTTTATCTTCAATGGCCTAGAAACAGAATAGTCTGAAGTACTGTACTAGTTTGAGAAATTATTTCCCCGAGTTCAGAACTTTAGAATCAAATCACTTCAGCCTGTAAAGACCTTTGAAGACTTGCTATGGCTTGCAAAAGGCTGTTTATGATGCATCTCAACAAAACTCAACCCCACTCTCTCCAATGATAAACGTATGTTTTTTTAAACTGTTACTTTTTAAATGACGTGAAACAAATGAGAATTGGTTGCTGCTTTTAGAATCATCTTGTTTGGAGAAAAATATTCTGTGCTTTACCACTTGTTGCCATGCCTTACAGAGATAGGGTCTGTAGTCTACATCAGCATCACATGGGCGACTAGAGGCAGAAGGCCCTTCTGGAGAGCGTGAAGCTTTCTGCATGATACTCTGTGTTGTTGCAAAAAGAACCAGGCGATACTCATTTACCAGTTTTTCTAGGAACTGAGCACATTTCTTCAGAGTAGACTCCTGTAAATTAACACTTTCTCCTCCATTGGCACGGTCCACCCAGTAAAAAGCTGATAGGCTGTCCAGAATCAGAAGGCAGAGAGAGGGATGACTGCAAATCATGGTCTCTAGTGAATACAGTGTGAGCAGTAACTGGGTGCTGCTATTGCAGTACACCAGAAAAAATCTTCCAAGGCAGTATTTTATTATTTCTTCAGAGCTTTGGGATAATCTATGTTCAAGAATTGTAACAAGCCGAAGCATGTCAAAATGGTAATCCGTATCAATAAATAGGACTTCTACTTCCAGTCCACCTTCTGACTTTGGAAGTATACATTGTGCTGTTAAATGATAAAGCATTTCTGTTTTTCCTGTTCCTTCTGGACCATGAAATTCAAGAATATCACCTGTGTGAAATTTAGAAACGTCAGTCAAAATGCAGCAGCACAACAGCAGGCTACAAAATGAAAAGGTTTAAAAGGACATTTACTGGAATGTGAACAAAGATTAAATCCATTTGCCAAAATGGATCTATATGAGCAAATGCAAATAAATAAGGAAATTATTATTACATCTCTGAGAAAGGAGTCAGCTTTTTCTTTTCTTTTGGGGGTACTTGCAACACCAGGGCCTTAAGCATGCTAGGCAAGTACTCTACAACTGAGCTACATCACTCCTAGTACAGGAATTAGATATTTATTAGTATCAAGGAAAAAAACAAAAATAAAAACAAAACAAACAAAAAACACAGTGAGAAGACTGAAAGGAGCCCAGAGGAATTCTCTGGGGATGGGTTCACATGCAGTCATACTTAACTGGTGATACTAGAGAGTTTAGTAGAGTACTGCAGATCTTGGCCTCGTTACTACAGAATGAGTCATTTCCAGTAGTTGATATACCACATCGACTCTGCTTTCTCCTGAAGCATAAACTCCCAATTTGTGGGTGAAGGCAATATATGCACTTTAAAAATTACTTGTCCAGTTTCCCTTGAAAAGAAGGGTAACATAGCTGAAGCCAGTGAGACACAAGATGTCTGCTGGGGACTTCTAAATCTGCATCACATTTGGGGGTGATTTTTGTCCCGCTGCTCCCTTGCTAAAGGTAAAGCCATCACCTTGGAACAGTTGAGGATGCAGGTGCCCTGAGGATGGTGGAGTAGAAGGGCAGATGGTGCCCCACACCAGCTGTGCACAGCCTGCCTCAGTCACTTGGGATATGGGGAAAACCAGCCGCTCCCTGGGAGAGCCACCAAGCTGGACTTCTTTCACATGAGGAAGAAGTAGTTCCTAACTAGGTGCTGTCATGCTGTTGACATTATGGGAGATACAATTCTTGGCTGTGGTTTCATACACTACAGATGATGAGAGCTCAGGGCTCTCAGGCCTTATGTGCCAACTGCGTCCTTCAACTGAAAACACCACCTTAAACATCTTCAGACCACTGTCAGTTGTCTGCTACTGCAGTATCTCTTGAAACTGTATCCAGCTGCATCCTTAATTATCTTTCTTACGATATAAAGCAAAGTCAACTAGTCTGAACTTTAAAGATTCCAGATCCCTTTCTACATCGGTTCTCATAATCCTCATTAGTGATAGCACCAGTAAAATTGTTTTATTTTTACAATACCTGGGGAAACTGTTCTGCTTCTGGAGCTTTCCAAAAGTGCATTCTAAAGACTAATGTTGCAGATCTTGCTAGTTTGCTTGTCATTATTATTAATTTACTGCTGAACCTAATGTATGACTAAACTACTTGATTAGGAACAGTGTATTTAAAGTACAGATTCTTAGGCCTCAATCAAACTAGGATCTAAATAAGAATTGTTATTTTCCTGTTATTACTAATAAACCACTGGATGTTGGAACATTCACAAATAATGTATAAGAAGTCTAGGATACAAAGCTGCAATTAGATAGGAGGAGTGAGTCCTACTACACACAGGATGACCATGGTTAACAATGTATAATATATTTCAAAATGGCTAGAAAAAGGGATTTTGAATGTTCTTACTGAACAGAAATATTTGGGGTAACGAATATACTAATTGCCCTGTGGCTGTTACGGAAGGTATACATTGTAGCCCATAAATATGTATTATTATGTGTCAAGATGCCACCATACCATATTATAAGGTAGCACATAAAACTTCAGCCAGTTTCTATTACAATTGTTGTATAACTTGCAATTCCAAATTTTTTAAATTATTTCAACCTCAAGAAGCAATATTAACAATTGCTCCTTAGTATTAACTGTTCCTGAATATCCTTATTAAAATTTCATACAGCCAAGTGTATTGGTGCGCACCTATAGTCCCAGCTACCCTAGGAGGCTGAGGCAAGAGGATCACTTGAGCCCAGGAGTTCAAGGCCAGCGCAGGCAGTTAACAGAGTGACTAAGATACATAAAGTCAGGTGTTCAGTTGGCCCTCTCCCTCCGAGATCTGAGGAGATAAGTGGACCCATCCGATACTGAGAGCCTTCCATTGCCCTGCATCACAGAAACAATACATCAGGTGCAGTGTCTGAGTAAGGTCAGAACCAGGTTAACCGGAAGGGGGAAAGCTGAAAACAGCTTTAAAGGTTTATCTGGGAGTGGGACTCCATGGATGGGAGAGGCACGAAGGGGGAAACCAGAAGCAGACAGCACCAAATCTTCCCCTTGTTTCCCAGAAGAGCAATCGCAGGAGGCTGATGAGCGGCAGCTCCCTTTCACATCTGACAAGGGGCTTCTCCACACAAGGCTCACACGATCCTGAGGCTGAGATGAGAAAAGCAATCTCTGTTGTCCCTATGGATGACATCACATTACTATGGTCTATAATTATTATTTACTTAATTGTATTTTCTATTAGCTTCTTTTAGTTGGAACTTGAATATTCTAACATCAGCACAAAAGGCAGCATCTTTTGAATGTAGGTCAACGGATTGCTTTCTGGAGGCTTGGCACAAGAGATCCACACAGGAGATGAGCAAGAAGAGGAACCAACAGTAGAGGGCTGGGCCTGCCACTCCAGAGACCACGATGCTGACACTTCGTTGTCAGGTCTTCAGACTGGATGAAAGTACCTGCACAGACCTAACACATTCACATAAGTATGCAGACAAGAATCAGGCTTCTGCAGGGCGTGGGCAGAACGAGAGGGTGCTGTGTTCAGTGAAACAAGCCAGGCACAGGAAGACACCACATGTTCCCACTCAGACGTGGATGCAAGAAGGTGGATCCACAGAAGCAGAGAGACGTACAGTGGTTACCACACAGGCTAGGAAAAGGAGTGAGGGGGAATGGAGAAAGGTTGATTAATGGCCCCAAAAGATAGCAGGTTTAAGTTCACGTGTTTTAGAGCACAGTAGGGTGACCTAACGTCAATGATAATTTACTGCATAATTCAAAATAGCTAGAAGAGGGGATTTTGAATGGGCCCAACGCAAAGAAACCACAAACATGTGGTGAGAGAAATGCTAATTGCCCCGATTTGCTCATTACATGTTGTATTCATGTATCACAATACCACACCCCATAAACATGCACAATTATTATGTGTCCAATAAAAATAAGAAAAGCCAGCTAGGAAAAAAACATTTGAAAATTTAGCTTTCAAAATGCTATGTTTAAGGGCTGGGGTTGCAGTTCAGTGGGACGTGGGACACACTGGGTTCTGTTCTCACCACCACGTATAAATAAGTAAAACAAAGTTCCACTGACAACTAAAACATAGTTTTTAAAAAATGGTGTGTTTAAGTATCTCTAGGTTAACAAAATATAAACACCCGATAGTCACCAGGATTTAAGATCTGAGACAGTCATAAGGGTAGAGAGGCAGCAACATGGGAATGATCTATGTAGATACAATGGAAAGCAAATGGAAGACTCTCTTCAATGAATGGGTAAGGACATAAAATTTCTTCTTAGACCTGGCCAAAACCTCAATTCTCGGGATACACCCATAGTCAGAAGAGTCAGAAGAAGAAAGACAAAACAGAAATTTAACAGAAAAGTCAGAAGGAAAATCACTGAAGGACGCGAAAGAAGATTTCCAGAGTGAAACAGTACTAAATGAGAAATCCATCAGAAACGTCACAGAAATGGAAAGATGGCAGGGGAAATGGAGAGAGAAGATCACTGGCTGGCTCAGGAGAGTGGCCTAAAGCAGTAAGTGTGTCATTTGCACAAGTACACTTAACATAAATAATATTTTGCAAACCAAATGCCAAAAGCTGAAATACTCAGAAGACAGAGGGAAAGGCACTGTGGCGTTCACTGTGGCGAGAGTGGCAGCAAGGTCAGAGCTGGGTGTTCGGAGATCATGAGCAAGTAGACACAGGCAGTGTGGGGCACTTTCATTTTTTTTTTTTTTTTTTTGGTACTGGGGATTGAACCCAGGGGCACTCCACCACTGAGCCACATCCCCAGCCCCATTTTGTACTTTATTTAGGGACAGGATCTCACTGAGTTGCTTAGGGTCTCGCTAAGTTGCTGAGGCTGGCTTTGAACTCACGATCCTCCTGTCTCAATCTCCCAAGTGCTGGGATTACAGGCGTGCGCCACCGCACCCGGCCCACTTTCATTATTTTAAGAGTAAAAATATTCAACAGTAGTTTTATGAAGCTCGAGGGTCAGATGAAGATAATTTAAGGTAGGAAGTTTAATAATCTTAGGTAAAAGGAACTCCACAGAGATGAACCTGGTGAGATGGTGAGAGATCTTATGGGCACTTCTGGAATTCCCAGAAGAGGAAAACACTGAAAACTTAGCCAAGTATTTTCTTGAAGAGGGAGTAGATGGAGACTTGAAAGTACTTGCCAAAATGGTTTCACAGGCTTTCTAAATCCATACATTAACAAAGAAACACCTGAGGTAAGTTTACAGATTCCTCAGACCCTTGTTTGGCATGAATGAAACTAACACAAAGAAGTTTCAGGTTAAATCCTTGGATAAGAGATTAATACACAGATAACAACGCACTTCCCTTTTACAGATTATAGCTAAGCTGATGTAAAAAAGCCATTTGCAACAAATCAGGAAGTAAAATCGGCAAACTTACCAAGTACACATGAATATTATCATTAAGATCCTTGAACTAAATTCCCTACAAATGTGTTTAATAATGAACTCAGATCGCCTCTACTGATTTTATGAACATGTTCTGTCCAATTGTTAAGGTAAAAATCACATTCAAACATGTTCTGTAGAGGGGACATGGTCCTTTTAACTTTATTTGAAGTCACTATCTCATGTTTCTGTGAGCTTTTACCAAAAAAAAAAAAAAAAAAAAAAAAAAAAAACCCTTTTTCCCGCCCAAATATTTAAAATAAAAAAATTTATATAAAAAAAAAAAAAAAAAATCCTACAGTTTGGCACTTTAAAAAATTAAACTAAATCAGAAAATCTGGATGGTTTGGCCCTGACAGTTACTCTTACAAATAGATGCTGTGAAGAGTCAGGGTAACAGATTGTCAGAAAGAGTTATGAATCTAAAGATCCTTCAAAATAAGGAAAAGTAAGAAAAGCCAAAAAATACATCATCTTGGTACCAGCCTACTAACTATATAACAAATATGTCAACCTTGCAGATTATAACCATTACAGGACTGAAGAAATGTGAATGTTACATGGTACAAATAACTACTATCCACAAAGGCATCAAACACATTCTACCACAGCATTAGACCCCCTCAAACCCCTCCACACCTAACTTTCAACTTACACCCTCTGCAACCATCTCCAATAACTGATGTGGTTGTGACCCTAGTAATTCTAGTCTTACATGTGCTACTGTTCCTTCTGTCCGACTGGTTGTACAGCTATAGGATTGATGATAGTTTTAAGTACACATCTCTGTAGTGATGAAATGTGTTTTTCAGTTTCCTAATGTAGACATTGTGCCAAAAACCCATTTTAGTATTGTCAATGTAAGTTTCATAATGTTCACTTTATTTATTTTTAAAAAATCTCCCCCATTTTTATAAGGCATAATTGACAGAAACTTTATATATTTACAGTGCATAATGTAATATTCTGATTATATACTGTGAAGTGATTAACATTCACATCACAAACGAATCACTTTTGTGTGATTCACTAAGCAATTTTCAAGCATATAACACATTATTAACTATGTAGCCACCATGCTGTGCAGCAGACCTTCAGGACTTACTTGTCATTACTGTGACCTCACCCATCCACCCACACCACCCTCGTGCCCCCCACAGCCACCATTCTAGTCTCTGCTTCTGTAGATTCCACACCTCTGACCATGCGGGGCTTGTTTTTTGTGTCTGGCTTTTCTTTCTTTTTTTTGGTACAGGGGACTGAGCTCAGGGGCACTCACCCACTAAGCCACATTCCCAGACCTGTTTTGCATCTTATTTAGAGACAGGTTCACAGAGGTGCTTGGCACATCTTGTCATAACGTTCACTTTAATAATACACTTTCCTATAGAAAGAATACAAAGGCAGTTCAGGGTTTTGTTTTGTTTTTGACAGCGCTGGGGATTGAACCCAGGGCCTTGTGCTTGCAAGGCAAGCACTCTACCAACTGAGCTATATCCCCAGCCCCCCAGCAGCTCAGTTTTTTAAAATTATTTTATATATACTTTTAGTTGTTGATGGACCTTTATTTTATTCATTTATATGTGGGGTACTGAGAATCGAACCCAGTGCCTCACACATGCTGGGCAAGCGCTCAACCACTGAGCCACAACCCCAGCCCCGGCAGTTCAGTTTTGTCTGATACGTTTTATCAAAATTTGGTTTTTATCATTGATGGTTTAAAGTTTTGTTTGGCTAACAGCTGCTGTATAAGTGATACTAGAGCAGTCCTTCAAGCTGAGTGAAGACAGAGTAGACAGTAACTCAAATCTAATGAGGAAAGCAAACAGGTAACTAGAACTATGTAGGTAAACACAAAAGGCAGCATAAATGTGTTTTGTATTTTAACTTTCATCTATCTGGTTTAAGAAAGAAAGCAGGGGTAAAGACTAGATCTACAAAGTAGTAAGGCTTTTATCAAGGTGGTATTAATCCAAACTAGATTCTTAAAATGTAAGATGTTAACTCTAATTCCAGGGCAGTAACAAGAAAAATAGTTCAAAAAAATTGTAAACAGAACACCAAGTGTATTGCCGTGGTACACTATAAAATATCTAAAACAAAAAGAAAACAATAAAGGAGGCACAGAAAAACAGAAAAGACATAAGTTATACACAAAACAGCAAAATAATGGTCAGAAACTTTATTGCATCAGTAATTACACTAGGTGTACATGGATCAAATAGTTCAATTAAAAGGCAGAAATAGGCAGAATGGAATAAAAAGCAAAACCTAGGGAAAAAAAAAAAGCCCCAACTATACACTGCTGATAGTACCCATACTTTGAAATCCAAATTACAAATGGATGAAAATAAAAGGATAGAAAAAGAGATACTATGCAAAAGGGAACCAAAAAGATTTGAAGTTGTTATATTATTACCACACAAAAACTAAATTTTATGACAGACCCGGGCTGGGGTTGTGGCTCAGCAGTGGTGCACCCGTCTAGCACACATGGGGCCCTGGATTCAATCTTCAGCACCACATGAAAATAAAATAAAGGTATTGTATCCACCTACAACTATATATACATATATATATACATATAAAGTATGACACAAAACTCACTACCTGAACCATTTTAAGTATGTGGATCAGTGGTGCCGAGTACGTTTCATATCAGTGTGAGACAGAGCTCGAGAACCTTTTCATCTTGCAAACCTGAAACACTGCACCATCAGAAAACTCCCTTCTTCGCTCTTCCCAGCCCCTGGTGACTGCCATCTACACTGCCTCTACGAATCCAGCCTCCTTTAGATGCTCTTACAGGGGGGACCATGCAGTCTGCACTGCACCTTCACTGGCACCCTGCACTCAGGCTTCATCCATGCTGCAGCATGTGAAGGTGACAGGACTTCTTTTTAAGGCTGAATAATATTCTATTAGTGTTTATGTGTATATATCTATACACACAATGTATATTTATGTGTGTGTGTGTATATATATATAATTATATATATATTTACACTTTGTATACATATATACATTTACATGTAAATATCAAATAAATATACACATTCTCTATCCATTCAACCATCAATGGATATTTGGGTTGCTTCCACATCTTGGCTACTATCAATAGTGCTGCTGCTTTAAGATCTCGTTTTCAATTCTGAATACAAATCCTGAACTGGATCATGTGGCAATTCTGTTCTTAATTTGGAGGAACCTTCATACAAAGATACATACAATGTAAGGGCAGCATCAGTTTTCAATTCCACCAAAGGTGCTCCACAGTTCCAAGTTGTCCATATCCTCATCAACACTTGTATTTTTTTAAACAGTAGCTATACTAAGGAGTGTGCAGGACATTTCACAATGATAAATGGGTCAGCCAGCAACAAAACATAACAATAATAAGCTTTCACATGCACAAAAATACATGCAGCCAAAACTAATAGAACCAAAGGAAGAAGTAGACAATGCAACAATAACCACTGGAGTCTTCAATACCCGACTCTCAACAATGGAGAGAACAATCAGACTGAAGATCTGCCAGGAAACAGGAGATTCTACTAACACTAACAATCAACTGGAACTAAGAAATATCCATAGAACACTTTGCCCAACCACAGGAGAATACTTGATCTTCTCAAGTACACACAGGAAATTCCCTAAAATAAACTACATTAGGCCACAAATCAAATCTCAATAAATTTAAATAGACTGAAACCACAGAAGCATGTTCTTCCAATCAGAAAAGAATGAAAAGAGAAACCAGTAGCAAGTAACAACAAACTAAATCTTTTTTTTTTTTGGAGCCAGGGATTGAACCCAGGGGCACTCCACCACTGAGCCACATCCCCAGTCCTATTTTGTATTTTATTTAGAGACAGGGTCTCACTGAGTTGCTTAGGGCGTTGCTAAGTTGCTGAGGCTGGCTTTGAACTCGTGATCCTCCTGCCTCAGACTCCCAAGTGCTGGGATTACAGGCGTGCGCCACCACGCCCGGCTAAATCTTCTTGACCTTGGATTAGGCAATGGCTTCTTAGATATGATATCTAAGAATGAACAACAGAAGAAAAGACAAATTGATAGGACTGCACATTTGTGCAACCACTCTGGAAAACAGAATAGATATTCCTCAGAAAACCTAGAATGGAACCACCATTTGACCCAGTTATCCTACTCCTTGGAGTATGTCCAAAGAACTTAAAGTCAGCAGACTAAACTGATGCAACCACATCAATGTTCATAGCAGTTCAATTCACAATAGCTAGGCTATGGAATCAACCTAGGTGCCCTTCAATAGATGAATGAATAAAGAAAAGGTGATACATATACACAATGGAATATTACTCAGCCATAAAAAAGAATGAAATTATGGCATTTGCTGGTAAATGGATGGAACTGGAGGCTATCATGTTAAGTGAAATTAAGGCAATTCCAAAAAACCAAAGGCCAAACGTTCTCTCTGATATGTGGACGTTGTGGAGTGGAGGTTCACTGGATTGAATGGGGGGATGGAAGGGGGAATGGGAAAGTCAGTAGAATGAATTGGGCATGACTTAGTCCTATGTTCATATATGAATACACGACCAGTGTAACTTCACATCAGGTACAACCACAAGAATGGGAAATTATACTCTATATATGTATGATATGTCCAATGTATATGTATGTTATGCCATGTATAACTAAAAAGAACAAATAAATTTTAAAAATGTTAAAAAAGGTAAATTGGACTTCACAAAAACTAACAATTTTTATAGTTCAATGAACACTATCAAGACAGTCAAAAGAAGCCGGGCGTGGTGGCGCACGCCTGTAATCCAAGCGATTTGGGAGGCTGAGTCAGGAGGATCTCAAGTTCAAAGCCAGCCTCAGCAACTTAGTGAGGCCCTAAGCAACTCAGTGAGACCCTGTCTCTAAATAAAATACAAAATAGGGCTGGGGATGTGGCTCAGTGACCAAGTGTCCCTGAGTTCAATCCCTGGTTAAAAAAAAAAAAAAAAAAAAAAAAAAAAAAAA
>JAJEJO010005075.1:118350-144898 GCA_020662805.1 Glaucomys volans | reverse complement strand
AAAAAAAAAAAAAAAAAAAAAAAAAAAAAAAGACAGTCAAAAGAAAACCCACAAAGGATGAAAATATTTGCAACATACATATTTGATAAAGGGTTTCTTTTACCTGTTATATGTAAAGGACTCTTAAAATTCAATAAAAAGACAACCCAATATTTTTATTTTATTTTTATTTATTTTGGCACCAGGGATTGAACCCAGGGGCACTTAACCACTAAGCCACCCACCTGCTTTTTCTGAGACAGGATCTGGCTAAATTGTTTGGGACCTCACTAAGTTGCTGAGGCTGGCTTTGAACTTGTGATCCTCCTGCCTCAGCCTCCCAAACCATTGGGATAACAGGAATGTGCTACTGCACCCAGTCCAATATTTTTAAATGAGCAAAGGTTCTGACATCTCTCCAAAGATATGCAAACTGTCAGTAACCACAAGCAAAGATGCTCAACATCATAAGCCATCAAAGAAAAATGCAACTCTATCATCGTGGGACACCAGTTCACATTGACTAGGATGGCTACTATCACAAAGACAATAGCAATTTTTTCCAAGATGTGGGGAACTGAAACTGTCATACATTGCATTGTTGGTGACAACTTAAATGTGAAGCTACTTTGGAAACCAGTTTAGAAATTTCCTGAAAGGTTAAATATAGTTACCAAATAATATAGCAATTCCTGTCCTAGGTATTATCCAAGAGAGCTGAAGACATCTATCCACAGATAAACTGTACACTGGTCGCCATAGCAGCATTATGCATAATAGCTAAAAAGTGTTGGGCTGGGTTGTGGCTCAGCGGTGGAGCTTACCTAGCACATATAAAGCACCAGGTTTGATCCTCAGCACCACATAAAAATAAATAAATAAAATAAAGGTACTGGTGTCCACTTACAATTTAAAAACAATTTTTAAAAATGTACCCTGGTACCACCAAAAAAAAAAAAATGTTAACAACCCAAATGCATATCAATTAATCAATGGATAAACAAAATGTTGTACAGTCTACAAGGAAATATTCAACTATAAAAAATGGACCTTTGATACAAGCTACAATAAGAACATGGAAAACATTATGTAAAGTAAAAGAAGCCAAAGACCACGTATTACTATTCCAATAATATGAAAGATAAAGAAAGGGCAAATCTGGAGTTGGAAAGTGGATCAGTAGCAGCCTAGGGCTGAGATACACGGAAGGGGTTTCCTTCTCTCCTGGTGGTGCTGGGAACGGAACCCAGGACACTGTGCACGGCAGGCAAGCACTCTACCACCAAGCTACAGCCCCAGCCCCGGGGACGGGATTCACTAATGTGGGGATGAAAATGTCCCCAAATCAGTTATGGTGATGGCTGCAAAACTGTGTGACTATACTAAAAATGAACAGCATACCCAAATGAGTGAATCACACACCTATAAACTGTTCCATTAAAGGAAACAAAACAATCTAAACACATTGTCTTGTTTCTAAGTCTGTCTTAGTTACAAGTGCTGACAGGACAAGTAGGTATCTACCTTCTCTGCTGTAAAAATACTAACAGAGCAAGTGGGCACCCAGGACTTCCCTGCAGTTGTGCAAACTTCTAGAGAGAAAGAATAGAAATAAACAAATCACACCGCCAAGACCCCGTAAGCAGTAGTATGTGATGGGAAAAGAGGGAGGTCAATGTATATTCTAAGGATTACAAACTTCATCTCATGTGATACAGATAAAGATGTAAAAGTTTTGTTACAATGTTTTTTTTTTTTTTTACATTTTTCAACTGTATAGTTTAAAACTATTTAGCTTCTAACTAGGAGTACGTGTGTATATATGAACATGGGTGGGGAAAACTTTTATAAAACTTACGATACTATATTTTTATTTGAAGGTCTGTTTTTACCATGAACAAGTGAATCTTCATCAGCAAACAGATTTGGTTCTATTTCTTTCAAGGATCGTCTACCTTCAAGTCGGGCAAGGAGCTTACAAGAGAAAAGAGAAGGAAAACTGGTTTACTTAAAAGAGATAATATCTTAGAATTTACATTTATAAATTTTTCCAAAAATCCATAAACTTCAGAATTTTGAGATTTGGAGAAAATATAAAAGGGAAAATAAAACTTAGGAGAAATATTGTGTTCATTTATCCTTAAAATATTTCACTTCTGTTTATATACCAAATACTGCTGGTGTAGAGTCAGTCTGTGCCCCTGAAGGAAGAGTCAACTCTAGGATACAGAGTCAAACGGCTTACTGAAAGAGATCACCCTCAGTACAACGCCTCTCATCTTACACACCTGTTACACCCTTTTCTACTTTAATTTGCCCTATTCTAACTGGTAGGGAGGGGACAAAGGAAAAGGGTGAAGGAAGGCTTCTTTGAGGAGCTACCAACACTACGTGAAAGTTAAGCAGCAATCTGTCACACACAGGCGTACCCGGCATTCAGGCCAGTGCAGCCCAAGCACAGAGGACATAAAGAGCATTGTGGGGGGCAAAATACAACAGACTTGAATGGCAAGAGTCTGCAGCATGGAATAGGGAGGAGATAGTGCAGTCCTAAGGCAAGAAGTCAGAGCATGAAGACCTTAGGTGCCAGGTTTAAGAGCTTATCTCTGGCTTATAGATAAGAGCAAGGGATTTAAAGCTCAACAGTGAGAAGCCATTTCCATAGGTAGCAGGGTAGATGGTAGGAACTCCAGACTCAGACATCTAGGTCACTTCTCTGGGACTCAGATTTCTCCTCTGTAAAGCAAGAATAACAAATGGTAACCCCCTCGATGAAGATGAAATGCGTTTAAAAAAAAGCGTTGGGCATAAAGAAATAAGCACTATGTGAATGTGAGCTATGACTGTATTTCAAACAGATTGTCCTGGTGGCTACTAGGGGATAGATCTGAGGATGGTGAAACTAGGTAGGGAAAGAAGGCTGGGGTCTGTCACACCAACTGGAGGAGTGCCTGCACCAGGACAGAAGTAGCTAGGATGACAGGAAGCAGAATCTGTGAGTTAAATGTCAACCAGGTAAGGAAGCTGGAGGCTACCAAGGAAGGGTCTTGTGTGGGAGTGCCTGGTCATAATGATCACAAGAGTTGCAAATCTGTCCTGAGTTAATTCGAGTCTGATTTCAAAGACCTACAAATCTTTCCAACCTCCTTCATTGATGAACTTGACCTGTTTTTCTCTGATAAGATTATGAGTTACTGTCCTCAGGGTCTTCAGAGACTGGCTGAAACACTAATTGTTTTTGTGTTAATTGTTTACAAAAAGAGTAATGCTTCGCTGCCTTTACTGTTGTCTTAGCATGATCCCTGCACTATGTGTGTCTTGTCCAGTCACCTGCCACCTGCCACTGGGGACCTCTGGACTGCTCTGATGCTGGATGCCCTTGACAGTCCACGCCCCACCTGACAGAGAACAGGACTTCGGGTACTTCCCCCAACTTCACCCCTGGCAGCAGGAAGCAGCTTGGAATGTCGTCGCCCACTTTCCATAGAAATGGCAGCTAGGAGTTGGCAGTGGGGAATTGTAACAGGGGCTCACTTGATGCTTTGACTATATCCCCTGTTGCTTTGAAACTTACGTTTTTTTCTTTTCCCTAACCACCTTCTCCCTGACCTTCTCCTCCCTGATCTCATTTTCTCTGAATCACCTCTTCAGAAGCCCCCTATTCCTGCTGATGGGCAGAATCATAGCCTTTGGGACAGGAAGCCCTTGTGTTTCTCCTTTACTAACAAAGCAATAAACCTCCCCCCGCTTTTTCTTATAAATAAATAAATAAATGTCAATGAGGGAAATGTAATCAACACTAATTCTCAAGTTTCCAGGAAATCGGCACAGATTTGACAATGCTTCTTCCATAACAAAATAAGGAAAAATAAAATGCATCACCAATAGGAGGAAAACAGTCACCCTTTATTTACATTTCTTTTTTAACAAAAGCAAAAAGCTTCAGAAAGATTTACTGAAAGTGATGAAAAGGTAGTGCATGTTGATTTTTTTTTTTTTTTTAATTTTCATGGTACTAGGGATGGAACTCAGGACTGCACATTCAATCCCTCTGCGTCTGCAAGCGCTCTGCCACTAAGCTACATTCCCAGCTCTTTCATTTTGAGACTGGGTCTAAACTGCTGAGGCTGGCCTCAAACTTGTGATCTTCCTGCCTCAGTCTCCCAAGTAACTGGGATTACAGGTGTGGACCATCTACATGTTAACAAATATTTGTTGAACTGTATTGTGTACAAAGCAAATACATCTGTACTTACCTGTGCTAGGTAAAATGGAGACTACAAAGATAAAGAAGATAATAAACCTCCCTTCAAAGGACTTGTAAGCTAGGTCTAGGTCCTCTAGAAGAGACTATACTACAAAAAGAGGTAAAGATGCAGTGCTCAGAGTTAGAGCAGTCTGAGAGCATGACCACAGTGAAAACCAACCTCAGAAGAACCTAAAATACAAAGACACTGTTTCCTTTCTTTATGGGGCTCACATTTCCACTGATGGCACTTGTATGATCAGGAAATGGGGTTGAGAAGTAAGTACATATTGTGTTCTTCACCAGGATGAACTCACAGAACAAAACTAGTTTTAGGTCATTTAATTTTATTAAATCATGACCCTTGGGTCACTTTTGAAAATATTCCTTATGAGGACATGGGAAGCACACTGTATAGTAAGTAATTCTGCCTTGCCCAAAGACAGGGCTGGCTTTGTCCCTGGCTCATCTCTAAACCCTCAGAATGCCCTGCCTGACTGAAGCATCTTTAGCCTTGAGCCCACATGATACCAAGTCCTTTCTAAGGGACTGGAAGCTGAGGTCAGCTGTGTAGGCAGTTGACTATGTCTGTATGGCAGGGCCTCAAGATAGCCTCTGAACACCAGTGTCGTGAGTAACTAATTCTGTCCACTGTCACACATCAGTGCTGGGAGAATTTAGCCCTGCCCACATATCCACTGTAAGAGGACAACTGGAAGCTCTGTGAAGAATGCCCCTGGACTTTAACCCACATTATTCCGCTACTGCAAACCATGACAAGTGCTATAGATTTCAGTGAGTTCTGAGTTCTAATGATTTCCTGAACCTGAAGGTGATTATGATGGTCAGTTTTATCTGTCAACTTCACTAGCTGAAAGATGTCCAGATAACTGCTAAAGCATTATTTCTGGGTGTGTCTGTTTCCAAAGAGATTAGCATTTGATCAGCAGACTGAGTAAAAACCAATCTACCCTTACCCATGTAGGTGGGCACTATCTAATCCTTCAAAGGCCCAAATAGAAAAAGGCAAAGGAAGGGTGAGTTCTCTCTCCTTCCTTAGACCAGGACATCCATCTTCTTCTGCCTTGATTCTTGAGGTCAGATTCTGGGGATAACATCAGGACCACCTACATATGCCAAGGCTTTAGCCTTGAACTGAGAATTACACCTCCAGCCTCCAACTGAATTATACAACCAGCTTTCTCAGCTCTCCAGGATGTTGTCAGCATGTATGGTATGTCTCAGCATCCATAACCATACAAGCCAATTCCCATAATAAATCTCTGTTATCTACCTATCCATCATATTAGTTGCTTCTTGTTTTGGTACCAGGGATTGAACCCAGAGGTGCTTAACCCGAGACACATCCCTGGCCCTTCATATTTTTTATTTTGAGTCAGGGTCTTGCTAAATTGCTCAGGGCCTTGCTAAATTGCTAAGGCTGGCTTTGAACTTGTGGTCCTCCTGCCTCAACCTCTCAAACTGCTGGGATTACAACGTACCACTATGCTCAGTTATTGGTTGTTTCTTGAACCCTGACTTGTACAATCTACAAAATTCAGCGAACCAGTATTTCCAAAGTTCCAAATCATGATGTGAAATCATTCTTGGGCAAAATATTTACTCAAAGTATAAGATCAATTACCCACATGCAGTGGTGCACAGCTGTAATCCGAGGAACTCGGGAGAACTGTCAAGGCTGGAGATCTGTCAAGTGTGTCAAGCCAGCCTCAGCAACATAGCAAGGGCCTTTCTCCAAAAACAAACAAAGGGCTGGGGATGTTGCTCAACGATGGAGCACCCCTAGGTTCAATCCCTAGGACCACACACACGCAAAAAGCGTAAGATGTATCGATGAATTTTAATGTACAAAAAGATATATAAAATTTTATATTGCACATTGCAATTAACCCTTAGAAATACTATTAGTGGAGCTTTGGTGCAGTATCAAAGAAAACTATCCACAGTTATCTGAAAAGATCTTGAAATGCTCCTCCTCTTTCTAACTACCCATCTCTAAGAGGACAGATGGTCTTCATAGACTTATTTAACCAGAACAACACACTGTAATAGACTGGAGACAGGAAATAAACTCAGTTAACTCTATTAAGCCATATATTAAAAAGATTTACAAATACATACAACAATGTACTTTTCTCATGGAATTTATTTAGGAAAATGTAATTATTATTCATAAAGACATATATTATTAGGGCTGGGGATATAGCTGAGTTGGTAGAGTGCCTGCCTTAAAAGCACAAGGTCCTGGATTCAATCCCCAGCACCGCAAAAAAAAAAAAAAAAAAAAAAAAAAGATATATATTATTAATAATAATATTCAATGGGTTTATTATTGTCATTTGTACATGAAGATAAATTTCTATTTCACTGACAGGTAATAACCCATATAAACAAAAGTTGCTTGAAACCCTCAGTAATTTTTAAATGTTTAAAGCAGTCCTGAGACCAAAAAGTATAAGGACCACTGAGTTCCAGGTTTCAGGGTTCAACTTGAAAAATAAGAGAAACTCTCAGACAAGAAAAACAACTATTAAATATCTTTAAAAGATTGTGCACAAATTCATCAGAATTAACATGAAATTATTCTAATTGTTTACTCTCATCATTCAAAACTTCCCTCTAAGAATTTGTAATACAGTATTTAAGACAGTATAATAATTTTGTTAATACAACTCTTGGACAAAGATGGTATTACTCCCCCTAATATCTACCTGACTCAGCCAACAGGTATCTGTTATTAAAAATCAAATTCATTTCCAAAGAAGGAAAACTGCACCATTGAGAATATTCACTACCATGTTTTACAACGCCAAAGCAGAGTATCCCAAACACAAAAGGGTGACAGGATCCACCAGAACTTGGAATTAAATGCGCCCTTAGATTTAGGCTTAGAAATAATGGACAGTCTCACCACTTCATACAAGGCAGTCTGAGACAAGAATTCCCAGACCTGAATAGAAAAGACCCTAGGGCTGGGGATATAACTCAGCTGGTAGCACGCTTACCTTGCAAGCACAAGGCCCTGGGTTCAAATCCCCAGCACCGGGGAAAAAAAAAAAAAAAAAAGACCCTAAATAGAAAATCTGGCATATACTTGACTGGTTGTTAGAGAAAATTGAAATTGATGTTGCGCAGATTCAAGGAATAGATCAAAAGAAGCCAGGAATACTCAACCTGTGGTTTCAGAAGGGAAAGTAAGTTTGATGAGTGATCAGTTCTGCTGACCACTTACCATAAGAAATAAGTTCTGAAGCCGGGCGCGGTGGTGCATGCCTGTAATCCCAGCACTTGGGAGGTTGAGGCAGGAGGATCACGAGTTCAAAGCCAGCCTCAGCAACTTAGTGAGGCCCTAAGCAATTCAGTGAGACCCTGTCTCTAAATAAAATACAAAATAGGGCTGGGGATGCAGCTCAGTGGCCAAGTGCCCCTGGGTTCAATCCCCAGTACCACAAAAGAAATAAGTTCTGTTTGACATGATAGTTAATCCTTCTGAAGACTGACCTACCTAGAACCAGAGCTGGGTGGCTACTAGAGTTTGGATCTTCAATGTCCCCAAAGGCTTTCTGTTCAAGGTGTGGTCCCCAACCTGTGGCACTACTGGGAGGTAGTGGAACCTTTAGCAAGAGGAAGTTAGATCACTGGGGGTGTGTGCTCAAAGGTGATACTGGGGAGGTCCCTCCTGGTTTTGCTTGCTGGCTACCATGAGATGAGGCGGTTCCTCTGTGATGCCCTCCTACCATGATGTATTTGCTTCACTACTGGTCCCAAGGCCATGGGCCAAGCAAGCATGAACTGAAACCTCTTGAACTCTAAGAAAAATAAACTTCTTTTCCTCCTTTCCCTAACCCTAAATTATTTATCTCTGGTTATTTATTTATTTATTTATTTAGGTACCGGGTATTGAACCCAAGGGCACTTAACCACTGAGTCACCTCCCAGCCATTTTTATATTTTATTTAGAGACAGGATCTTGCTAAGTTGCTGAGGCTGGCTTTGAACTCACAATCTTTCTGCCTCAGTCTCCTGAACTGTTGGGATTACAGGCATGAGTCATGGCACCTGGCTTCAGTTATTTTATTACAGTGATAGAAAGCTGACTAACAGTGATGACAGCCATTAGGATAACTCAAATATAGTGGGGGACAGGCTCCAGGAACCTATGGAAACCAAAATCCATGTGTGCTCAAGTCCCTTATACAAACTGGCATTCCTGCATGTAGCCTACCACATCCTCTTGTAGATCTGAAATCATCTCTAGATCACTGAAATCTCTAGTAACAATGCAAAGCATGGTTTAGGGAGTGATGACAAGAAAAAAGATCTGTGTATGTTGAGTACAGGCACAAGTATTTGTGATCCATGGTTGATCTAATCCACGGAGCAGAACACACAAGTACAGAAGGTTAGCTGAACTTCTTGATTCCTTAAGCAAACTTTTTGAGGTGCAGCTTCCTAACTAGGAAAGGACACAATGGAAACAACAATACCACTGTTGGCTTCACTAATACTGTTAACTAATAGATACGGCATTTGGATTGAGTCGGTACCTCCTAGGTTTTATTACTGTTAACAGCTATCTAATAATATCAACTATTTTTGTTTATTGTGGTATCAGCAATACATACTTTATATACATTATCACCTTTGTCACATTACCCAATTTGTTATTCAATTTTTCATATAAGAAAACTAGTAAATTTCAGAGTCTGAATTCAACCAAGATCTCCTTGACTCCTGAAGCCTGGAATTTTCCTACTATGCCATCCAACCCCAGAGTCACAGTCACCGAATCTAACCAACTCTGAGACAGGAACTAAACTGAATTTCTGAACCTATTATGCTGAAGGCAAAACCTGACATCCTCTGTAGGGAACTTAACTGCTTTGAACCATCTCTTAGTTCAAACTTTAATACCAAACAAAGAGCCCAGCATTACTGGAACAAGTATACAGTCTGCAAAAGGGGTAACATTCAGTTATACGTATATTCATTGGTAAACATTTCATGCAAAAATTAAATGGGTTTTAGGAAAGAGGCAGGAGTGGGACATACAGATAAAGCAGAAACAGTTGCTGTCCTCAAAGAATTTAATGGGGAGAATCAAAGGGCTAAAAATAAGTATGATAAAATTATGCAGGAGCTATGATAGAAATATTCATAGGGCACTGTGAGGACATAGAAAGGGGATGGTCAGTTCTAACCTGTGTTGAGGCATCTTTGATTCTGAATGAGAGGTTTAACACATACTGTATTTCTTTCAGTTACATACAGTTAGTCCCCTCATGTATAGTTTCAGTTCCCTGTGGTCAACCAATCTCTGATATTTAAATGGAAAATTCCAGAAAAAAACAATACATGTTTTAAAGTGTGCGCCATTCTAAGTAGCATGATGTGACAGGCATGAATCATGCCTTCCTCTAGAGTATCCACACTGTATATACTACCTGTCCATTAATTACTTACTAATCATCTGTTATCAGATCAACTGTAATCCTTGAACACAAAGACCAAGAGCATTGAAGCTGGCAAATCATGTATGTCCAAGAGAAGCACTGAAATGCTTCCTTTAAGTGAAAAGGGCAACGTTCTTGACTTAATAAGAAAAAATATGATATGATCAAGTTTGCCAAGACCTCTGCTAAGAACGAACCTCCTAGCTGTGAAACTGTAAAGAAGGAAAAATAAATTTGTGCTAATTTTGCTGCTGCACCTTAATCTACAAAGTTAAAGCCAAAGTGCATGATAAGTGCTTAAGGTGGAAATGGCATTAAATTTGTGTGTGTGTGTGTGTGTGTGTGTGTGTGTAGGGAAAAAAGGAGTAATAGGGTTCTGTACTATCCGTGGTTTCAGGCATCCATCAGGGGCACTGGAACATATCCCCCATGAATAGTGGATTGCTATACAAAATGTACACTGATGGTGAAAAAATGTCTTCTATCTGTAATCTCCTTACCCTATTCCTTCAGTTAAATCCCTTAAGGTCTAGACTACTGAACGAACGAAAATTCTATGCATTCTCAAGGCCTCTTCCTTCCATGAGGCTATTTCCATACTTAAGAAGACACTACTAAGCCAGGCATGGTGGTGGCTTATAACTCCAGCTACTTGGGAGGCTGGGGCAGGAGGATCATGATTTTGAGGTCAGCCTGGACAACATAGTGAGACCCCATCTCAAAAAACAAACAAGCCAGGCGTGGTGGCGCACGCCTGTAATCCCAGCACTTGGGAGGCTGAGGCAGGAGGATCGCGAGTTCAAAGCCAGCCTCAGCAACTTAACGAGGACCTAAGCAACTCAGTGAGACCCTGTCTCTAAATAAAATACAAAATAGGGCTGGGGATGTGGCTCAGTGGTGGAGTGCCCCTGGGTTCAATCCCTGGTACCAAAAACAACAACAACAACAACAAAAGCATGCTATTGGCCTGTCTCCCTTATCACTGTAAACACTTTAAAGGAAAAAGATCTTGGCTCACCACGACCAATTCCAAAATGCAATGCTTTATGCTTGGTAAAAACTTAGCAGCTGCCTGCTAATTTAAAGGTAGAGAGGGCCCAGGGACGTAGAACTGGGGAAAGAATGGAATTTAAAGAATCTCAAACTATGATGTCACATATCATGTTTGCATAATCTTTGCAAACTTCTATTAAATAAAAGGCAAGGAGCATTCTTATGGCTATTATCAAGGTTCTTAATATGCATTGACAAAAGTCCATTTTAGAGGGAGTGTATCTTTAATGTCTGTTAAATAGAACACATATCACATAGATTTTTAAAAATATAATTTAATTATGGAAACACCTTTTCATTAAAGGAAGCACTTTATTGCTTATACGAGAGCAGGAAGAGCACTTAAAATGAACCAGAAATGAACGACACTGAGGCAAATGTGTACATAAGACTCATTGGTTAAAAGCTCATTCCCCTCTCCCTTCACCTTTTGTGATTAAATCTGTTTGCAGATGGACCCCTGCAGTGGTTTCAAACCAGTGTAAACAGTATGAAACTACCTAAAAAAGCAAACATCCGGCTGGGGGTGTAGCTCAGTGGTAGAGGGCCTGCTTAGTATGCAAGAGGCACTGGGTTTGATCCCTAGCACCACACACAGAAAAAAGCAAACATCCTAAATCAAATATTCACAACCCTAGCCTATAAGAGGCCCAGCTGAATCAATTCTTAGTAGTTTTACTACTGATATGCAGAGGAAATTACTTTAAGAAAAATGTATATGTAACTAGTAACACCAGGTTATATACACAAGAGAAGCAGCTGGAATGAATGAGAAGGCAAGGGAAGAAACATTAACATGTACATAATCAATATAAAGCAAGGTCCTCGGCAGGGACATTCCCTAGAATTAGAGGACAACTCTCTTCACATGGGAATTAGACCTCTCAGTCACTCTGAAAATTCAGATGCCCTTTAGGATAGAGGACTAGGCTTGATCCTTGAATCAAGCATTTGTCTAAATCATACGGAAAAGGCAACTGTTATTCCATAGTACGTGATTAAATTTTATTGTTTCTAAGTATATTCCCGAAAGGGCTGCTGCTTTCATAATTACTTCTTTAAAAAAGAAATAATGCTGGGGCTGGGTTGTGGCTCAGTGGTGGAGTGCTTGCCTAGCATGTGTGAGGCACTGGGTTCGATTCTCAGCACCACATATAAATAAACAAATGAATAAATAAAGGTCCATCAACAACTAAAAAATTTTTTTTTAAATAATGCTATTTGAAAATGAAAAACAAGCCAGGCATGGTGGCACACGTCTGTAATCCAAGTGACTTGGGAGGCTGAGTCAGGAGGATTGTGAGTTCAAAGCCAGCCTCAGCAACTTAGCGAGGCCCTAAGCAACTCAGTGAGATCCTGTCTCTAAATAAAATACAAAATAGGGCTGGGGATGTGGCTCAGTGGCCGAGTGTCCCTGAGTTCAATCCCTGGTTCCAAAAAAAAAGAAAGAAAATGAAAAACAGATACATAAAAAGTCAAGCACAAATTATTATATGTACCTACTTAAGCAGCATTAATTTCTAGCAGAATTTATAAGAACAAAACTTAAACTTAGGAAGTTACAACAAATTAATCAATAATTCAAGTAAGTGCATACTTAAGATTTCATCAGGAAGTTATATACTCTGCTTCAAAACTTCATTTGGACAGAAAAATCGACTCTATGCAAGTTCATAGCAAGAAACGGGAAAACACAATCAAAACTGCAAGAGCTTTTGACAGTCAAATGCCACTACCCACTTGTAAGGGAGAAACTTCACTGGACAAACACTTCTGGTGTATTCTCCCATCCTCCTTCTAATGTCCCCAGGGGAGAAGGATTCTTCTAAAGGGCAATGCTAACAGCAGGAATAAAGACACACGCTGATCTGCTCCTTCCTCTTTAGCAGTTTGCCTGCAATAAGTACATGTTCTCCCAGGTTCCTGCAGTCCTAAATTTGACAAAGGCAGGTCCCTAAGAGGAACTGTTTTTTTAAGGAGACATGTGATTAACAGCGATGATGCTGCACTGGCAACACAAAGGTCAGCGGAAATTGAGGAGAAAAGCTAAAGGGGGAGGAGGGGAGGGAAAGGGGCTGAGATGGAGAGAACTATAAACATGTTGAAGTGAACCCCATGATCATATACAACTATGATGCACTTAAAAAAAAAAAAAAAAAAAAAAAGACTGGGAGACAAGGAAGTGGAGACAGTGAAATACCTGCTGCCCCTGGGAGCACAGGGATGGAACTACAAGTGCTGGGACATCCAGGGAGGTCCTTTGCTGGTTTGGTTTTTACATCCTGGTTTAAATTGGGACCCTGACAGGGAAAAAAGATTAATAAGAAGAAGATGCAGAAGACAGGAAAATGACCACAAGAGTGTGACTAACAGCAGGAGTGACGTCCCTGAGGAGGGGAATGGGATGGATGAAATTCTTACCACAGTGGAGAAGCTGCTTTCAGGAGCAAAATCACTGTTCTATTTTAAGGGGAGGGAATTCAAGAAAATCAGTATATATATATCAACAGAGATTTGATGAAAAAGCAGGAACTGGCATATCAATATTTGATAATGAGCCGGGCACGGTGGCGCATGCCTGTAATCCCAGTGACTCCGGAGGCTGAGGCAGGAGGATCGCGAGTTCAAAGCCAACCTCAGCAACTTAGCGAGGCCCTAAGCAACTCAGTGAGACCCTGTCTCTAAATAAAATACAAAATAGGGCTCGGGATGTGACTCAGTGGCCGAGTGCCTCTGAGTTCAATCCCCGGTTCCAAAAAAAACAAAAAAAATTGATAATGAAGACTTCAGAGCAAAGAAAATTATGTAACAAAGGATCAAGCCACCAGAAAAAGTGATCTTTAGTGTATAGATTTCAAACAACAGAGCCTCAAGACATGTAGCAAAACTAACAGCTGAAAGGAGACCCAGGCAAGTCCACAATTACAGCTGCGACTTCAACACTGATTTCTCAGCAACTGATAGGACTACTAGAAAGACAATCAGCAAGAACAAATTCATGGTCAGAAAATATCCCGGGCCATAGAATACATAACAAATTTAAAACAACCAAAATACCACACAAAGTGTGTTCTGACCATAATGGAAAAAAAACTAGAAATTAGTACTGGAAAGACAATGAGAAAAATTAAGGGAGTTCTTATCAAATGTCTTGTATTTTCTCAATGACTCGAGACAAGGCAGAAGAGGGAAGAGGAAGGCATGAAATTCAACCGGTAAACACACACTGAGTACCTACTACAGGGCAAACACCACAGAAGACATGGCACCAAAGGCATAAGCCCAGCAGGCAGCTGAACTTGCTCTCATGAACCCTCCATGCCAAGGATGGGAGTTTAAAAAAAGATGACAACATAAAAATGAAATAAAATGTCAGGTGTGTTTAGTGTTAACATATGAAGAAGAGTGAGCAAGAAAGCAGCAGACAAAAATCACAAGGGCAGGATTGCAGATCAGAGGTGCCCTGTGCAGGACACACTAGCTAAGAAGAAAGGTGGAAGAGAAGCCAGGAGGCACTGCAATAACACAGGCTGCAGTGACAGGGCATATGAGCGGCCAAATTCAAGACAGGTGTTGAGGGCATGGCAGACAGGATTTGCTAACGAAGGGAATGATGTGAGATCCAAGAGAAAATGCAGATTCTAGGCCAATCCCCACCTGTCTGGCTATCCTACAGGAAGAACGCTGTTTCCATTTAACATGGGGGAGGATCTGAGAAGGTGGTTGAGGGTGAGTGTACATGTGTGGTGGTAAATCAAGACTTCAGATAAAGAAGTTTAGTTTTAGTTAATGTAGAGTTTTGAGTTTAGTTTTTTGCTTCTTCCCCATTGTCTTAATTTTGAAACAAATTTGAAACCTACAAACTGGTAGAATTGTAAGAACAGCCATACTCCTTCACCTAGATTCACTAATCGCTAACATTTCACCAAATCTGCAATAGCTTTTTCTTTGGCTGAACCACTTCCCCTCAAATACTTTAATCTACCTCCTCAGAAAAGACATTCTCCAGCATAACCACATTACAACTGTCACCCTCATTACTACATTCAGAACTCTTCTGGGCTGGGGTTGTGGCTCAGTGGTAGAACACTTGCCTAGCATTTGTGAGGTACTGGGTTCGATCCTTAGCACCACATTAAAACAATAAAGGTATTGTGCCCATCTACAACTAAAAACAAAACAAAACAAAACAAAACAAAAAAACCTCTTCTCTGATATATATTTGTAGTTTTCCTGGAGCCAGGATTCAACCAAAGATGAGCATGTTGAGTTTGGGATACCTAGGAAGCACACATGCATTTAGCTATGTCAAGAAGAAAATAGAATATGTGCATTTGGACTTCAGGGATAAGGTCAGATAAGAAGACACATTCTACAGTGAGAATATGAATTACTCACCAAATGTAGTTGGATTGAGTGCCCATTTGAAGCTGATGATTATAAATTTAAGGTGAAATGGGTCTGCAGTACTGTGTTTTTCTCCAGTAATAGTAAGTTAAATGGGTTGAGACACAGTGACAGTACGCCTAACCATGGTTAGCTTAAGTAGGTTAGAGGTAAAAAGAGGCAAGGAAATTGATAGCTCTTATAATGAAGTAATTGAAACGAAAGAGCATGAGTTCTATTCTGGGTAAGAAGGAAAGCAAAGACTGAAGGTGGTAAGCATTGTTCTAAATGTCTATGATTGTACAAAACCAATTACTATTTTGAAATAAATATTAAATATTTGTTGTATTTAATGTTTGCCTCTGGCAAAGAGGCCACACCATATCTAAGAGAAGAAAATCAGTCATCATTATCAATATTTATAATGTTTACTATACAAAACTGTATTTAATGAAAGGACACAAAGTACAGGAAACCACCTCCTACAGGTAGAGCTGAAAAGGAAATAAGAAAACTAGCTTCCACCCTCTTTTACAAAGGCAGAAGCAGAGTTTAATGATATTATAAATCACAAAGCTTGTTCCTGGCAGAGACAAGACTAGCACCCAAGTCTCTGAACTTCCAAGTCTAGCACTGTCCATCCTGGTTTCCAAAATATGCTGTCAGAAAATTTCTGGTAAGTGATAATGAGGGTGGGGAAATTTCCTACTTTTCATTTTAGTACTATTGGAATTTTTGTAATAAACGTGCTACTTTAATAACAATAGGGTGGTTAGTTAAAAGAAAGAAAGGGCCGGGCTCGGTGGCGCACGCCTGTAAATCCCAGCACTCGGGAGGCTGAGAAAGGAGGATCATGAGTTCAAAGCCAGCCTCAGCAACTTAGCGAGGCCCTAAGCAACTCAGTGAGACCCTGTCTCTAAACAAAATACAAAATGGGGCTGAGGATGTGGTTCAGTGGTTGAGTGCCCCTGGGTTCAATCCCCAGTACCAAAAAAAAAAAAAGAAAAAGAAAAGAAAGACAGACCAGGGGATATAGCTCAGTTGGTAGAGTGCTTGCCTCACAAACACAAGGCCCTGGGTTCAATTCCCAGCAGAGAGAAAAAGAAAAGGAAAACAAAACAAAACCAGCAACACTATGCTATGCATAGCAACCAAAACTAGGCAGACACTTGCAACTTTTTATTTAGCAATTCCAAAACTCAAGACATACTATCTTCTTGACCCCAGGGCCTCACACATGCTAGGCAAGAGCTCACTGAGCTACACCTCCAACCATCTTCATTTATTTACTTTTTTGAGATGAGTCTCCCTGTTGCCAGAGAGGCCTTAAACCCCTGGGCTACAATGTTACTCCTGCCTCAGTCTCTTACACAGCTGGAATGACAGGCACACAATACACAGCACACTGTTACTTAACAGCTACAAGCCAATGAAACCACGGGTGGATGGCACTGCCAAAAATCACTGCATCTTTTCTGATAAAAGTTCCATTGCTAATTATATGAAGACATGGTTACAATGGATTCATTTACACCCAACTGCATTCAAATGCTCTGTCTTCTTTGAATTGAGTGCTAGCATGTTTTCCACTTTGTGGCTTACAATAAATTGCATCCCTAGAATCTGTTTTTAAAAAATTCTTTGCAATTTTGTTTTCTTGGTGATCCTATGCATGTCTCTTCCCTACTACTCACAGGAAAGGTGAACTCTTTAATAAGACTATAATTCTAGTGAGTTAAAATTTTCAAGCAGCTTATTTGTTTCTGAGCGAGCTTATGGCTTCAGGTGTCTTCTTCATTGTAATTCCTCCAAGCAGAGCCCATAAAGCAGACAAATGTGCAAAGAAAGAAAATAGTGTCCAAATTAAGAAATAGCCACACAATTTCCAAAGACACAGAAAAAGAGGCTTAGTTGGTTTTGTTTAAAAGGAAAAAGTGGGTAGCACCAGTTACCTAGCTTCCTATTTTTTCTGTTCCACGTCAGAATAATGAGCAAATGACTTAGAACCTTAGACAGACATGATAAGCGAAGGATAAATGCTAAGTTCTTTGTTCCATGAAGTTTCTGTACTGGACTCCCATTTTTTGGATGGTAGGCTTGTTCTGCCTGTGAAAGCCATCTAAGTTTTTTTTTTTTGGTACTAGGGATTGAACCCAGGGGCACTCGACCACTGAGTCACATCCCCAGCCCTATTTTTTATTTAGAAGACAGGGTCTCACTGAGTTGCTTAGGGCCTCGCTAAGTTGCTGAGGCTGGCTTTGAACTTGCGATCTTTCTGCCTCAGCCTCCCCAAGTGCTGGGATTACAGGCGTGGGCCACTGCGCCCGGCTAGTCATCTAAGTTTAACTTGGGTTTCAAACGATCATTTAAAATTGTATTTATTTATTTGGGTACAGGGAGTTGAACCCAGGGGCCCTCAACTAGTAGGCCACATATCCAGCCCTTTTTAATATATATTTTATTCAGACAGGGTCTCTCTAAGTTGTTTAGGGGCTCGCTAAATTGCCGAGGCTGGCTTTGAACTCCTGATCCTCCCGCCTCAGCCTCCAGAACCCCTGGGATTACAGGCAGAGACCACTGTGCCAAGGCTAAATATGGCTTTAAGTGTAGCAATTATTACACTAAGCAGAGGATTTACTCTTAAGGAGAAGTTCTCAAACAAGGGCAACAGGTCAAATCCAAAAGGTTAGGAATATGCTCATTTGTTTACCAAACTATGCCTGCCTTCAGTTTAGAACAGCAAAGTCCAGCAGCTGTGACTCAGACACAAGGCCTGCAAAGCCTAAATATTTCCTATCTGGTCCTCCACAGAAAGTTTGCTTACTCTTCGGAGACAGCTTCCTCTTCTCCACCTGTATAGAAGATCCTTCCCAACACTGCATCCCTTACTCCCTTTGTCCCAATTAAGCAGAACTACTTGCAATCCCCCCAAACACTGCCCCTGCTGGACTCAGAACCATGCATGTGCTACTCCCTATGATTCTCTTCCTCATGGTTCCACCTCAAATGGTCATGAAGGCTTCAGTCACCTCCTGCAATTAGTCTTCCATGATGCCAGCCCTGTACTGGATAGCATGCTTTTACTGCACGTACTGCAGATTTTAAGGCTGAAAGGTGGAAAATGCAAACACTTATGTAAACATAAGATCTTCCCAAACTGCCCTCAGCTTTTAGAAAAACTACAGAATGTTCCCGCTCCTTATTTTGTCTATCCTGCAAAAGCCCGGAGTGGCTATCCACCCTTCCCCTAGCGGTCAGGCTGACCCAAAACTTAAAATAAAACGCTTCATATGTGATTTTCCATGTTAACCAATCAAAAGGAGGCACTGCGAACCCCCCTTAACCTGTTTGTATTTCATTATAAAAACCCTGCTAAATTTGAGCCAGGGGCCTCTTCGCATCACCGGTTACCGAGTGCGCGGAGGACCAAGCTCGAGCTTGCTAATAAATGACTCTTTGTTGCTTGCATTGACCATGGTCTCTGGTGGTCTTCTTGGGGGTCCCGAGCCGCAGGGCACAACACTACCGTTTGCCGGTGGTTAACACACAGTGATCAATCAACACTTGGTTTGATCCCTGGATAAACTCTTGCAGGGCCTGAAACGGCTTGTGTGGATCTGGAACGTATTCTGAGATAACAGGGACCTGGTGCCATAAGCGCAGACCAGCCGACTACAGAAGCCACTGGTAGCAGCACAGCCTCCAGCCGCTCCGGCCGGGGCCCGCCTTTTGCTGGCTCCTTGCCCAACGAGCAGCTCATTTGGGGCGGCGAAGCGCCGGGGTTTTGCCGCGGCCTGGCGCGGTGCGCGGTGCGCGGCCCGGCGCTGAGGGAGGGGCAGGCAGGCACGCCCCCCGCCCGGAGCCCGCGAGCCCCGCCCGCGCGGCGCCCCACCCGGGACTCTCACCTCGGTCCCGGACTCAGCCCTATGGACGTCACTGCACATCGCCCCAGAGGCCTGGCGCACGGGAGACTCAACTTTCCCGCCTCCGACGCCATTTACCGACGGAGTGCGACACTCAGCCAGTCAAGTCCGCTGGCCGCCGTTGGGAGCGCGCGTGCGCACTACGCAGGCCCTCGGCCGCTGGGCGACGAGCGTGCGCAGTGAGGCTGCGGGCGCTCCGGGTGGCGTCATCCTTCCGCGCCCCCGCCGCGCCCTCCCGTCTCCTCGGAGACCGGAAGTCGGCGGATGCCTTGGCCTCGTCAGTCCTGTGCTTGGGCTCCCTTTTGTGAGGCGAAGCTGGTGTCTTGCATTTGATCTTTTTAACTATTAAATGCACTTGCTGAGAGGCCGCCGACCTGCCCGCTGGGGCATAACCTCGGTGGCCGTGTGTGATTGGCGGTTAATTCCGGGAAAGGGTGCTGACCTTGGAAAACGTGCGGAATGGCGCCGCCCGCGGGCTCGGCCTGGGCGCGTGGCCTTGGCCGCCAGGCGTCGGTGCGGTAGTGCCCGTACGTCTGCGTGTGTGTGTCTGCGTGTCTCACGTGGACGGCTGACTGTCCGCGCGGTGTGTCAGCAGCGGATGGCCGCAGCCAGGCTGGGCCTGCTGCCGTCGCGGAGGCCGCCCTGCCTGCGCGGTGGCCTCCCCGCACCGCGCCGAGCACGCGCCCTCCCGGAGCAGGTGTCTGTCCTGGGCAAAGGTGTCGCGCGGGCCCTCGCCCGGCCCGGCCCCCGTCCGCGCTGCTGCGGCGGCGTGACCCAGAGCTCGGGGCTGGAGGGGGCAGCCCGCGCTGGGGACGCGCCAGACGCGGGACTCGGGGGAGCCCTGGTACCCAGGCCCCGGCAGCTGGTGCGCCCGGCACCACCGTGTCACAGAGGAGGAAGCGGAGGCTCAACGTTGGCCTCTGTTAGTGGTTGACAAGATTGTGATGGGTTTATAGAATAACGGGAAGTAACGAAGACCACGGGCACAGATGAGCCCTTAAATAAGCTTGGCTGAAAAATAATTTAAAAAAAACAAACCCTTGGCTGTGAAGGAAGAAGAAAACAAATATGATATATATGTGTGTCTATATATATGATCCAAGGGTTTTGTGTTTTTTAAAGAAGGAAAATACTGGGGTATAATTCAATGCTGACAGGGAAGAGTTTGTGGAGACTTTGTGGTTAAAAACTTGATCTCAGGCTGGGCATGGTGGCACAGCCTGCAATACCAACGAGGCTGAGGCCGGGGGATCCCAGTCTGACACCAGCTTCAGCAACTTGGCAAGACCATGTCTCAAAATAAAAATAAAAAGGGCTTGGTTGTAGCTCCGCGGTAGAACATCCTTGGGTCCAGTCCCCAGTAACACACACCTGCATTTCAGGAAGGTTATCTGTGGAGTTGGAACGTGAAGAAGAAAGCATGGAAATCAGCTTTAGATAAGAGCAGATGGCTCTTTCCACTATTGATCAGAAACAAATTCAAAAACATGCAGATGCAGGTAAGTTCCAGGTAAGAAGTTCAAAAAGGTTGAAAAGTTCTAGTCTGAGGACTTGTTTTTCTTGAAAGTAGAAAGCAGAAAGCAGGGTCATGTTCTGAGTCAAGTTAATTCTTCATGTGAAAACTAAGGTATATAACCAAGTCAAGTACCAAAATGAATGATACCCTATCCACAGGCTCCATTAAAATCCCTTCTCAGAAAACCATCCTTGGTCCATTTTGGTACACAGAGGAGTGGGTAATGGAAGGACTAAAGTGTGATATGGTGTGTGTGTGGGGGGTGTTGCTGGGGATGGAGTCCAGGGCCTGCACATGTTATGCAAGTACACCACCACCAAGCTACAACCTCAGCCCAGAAGTGTAATACTAATTAATACAGAGGATGGCAGTAATTTTAACTAGGAAATTTTTCCTGCTCGTCTATAATGTCATTTAGCACTCAGCATCGTAGAAGGATTCCATTGCCCAAACCTCTCCTCAATCAGGCTTGAGTAACTAGACTGATTTCACACAACGACATCCCTAACAGTGGCACTTTTCAGAACCTGTCCCCACTGTACAGTGGCAAGTGAGTGTAGTAGAGTTAGCCATCAGTAGCAAGGTGATAATGGACTTCTGGAGTGGAAAAGCTCTCTATGCTTTAATTTTTATTGAAATGCCTAGGGAATAGCATGTTCTTATGAAATGTTTTCATAAGTCATCCCAAGGTTGCTCATTATATAAATCAGAATTTTTTTTTATTTATAAGTCAAAAAATCCAACATTTATTTAAACAATAAATGGCATTTATTGAGTCACAAAACTGGAAGTCCAGAGGTATGACAGGCTTCAAGGTTATTTTAGTTGAGAGGCTCTGTTAGGCAAGCGTGAATGTAGTTTCTCTTTTCTCTTATCAGATGCATAGTTTCTACCTGGCTCTTCTAGGGTGTGAACACACCTGAGATATTGACAATGACCAGAGAGTGATCATGGGTTAGTTAGCTTGGTCCTGAGCCATATGGCCCATTTCTAGATCCAGAGGTAGAGATATATTCTTTCAAAATATATAGGCTTGGAAAGGTGTGGGTAACAGTAAATTAGAATAACACCAGAATCCACATGGTTAGGCTGGAGCAGAGCATGATTAGAAGCAGGGGAGGCACCTCTGTTTTCATCGCACCCTCCACGATGAGGACCCAGATATCCAAAGCCATATATGTAGGTCACCTCCCTCTTCCATTCCACTCCCTTCTCTACAGAGTGGATCCTTCCTCATGACAAATCCATATGTGAGAAAGAAGGCTCTACAATTGAGTAGTCGTTCCAGGCTACGCGCTTCTTATTTCCCACACTGTCCCCAATGAAGATTTCATGTCAACTGAACCAGTTAAATCCATTAAGTGCACAGCTGTTTGTGTGGGCTGTCTTGTACAACATGGCTTGAAAGTACTTGTTTTAATGCTCTAAAAACATCACTTCTAGTTAAAAAGTATGTCTGAGGAACTCTCATAAATGGTTGGTAGAAAGGCAATCTTACAATCTTTTTGGAGGGGAATTTGGTGATTTCTAACAAAACACATTCATTAACCTTTTGACTCAGTGATCCTACTTCATAGTCATACTTTCAACATTGCAAAAACATATATGAAAACAGCATATTGCAGCCTTGCTTTTAATTACAAAATATTGGAAATAACCTGAACACCCATATGTAGAAGAGTGGCTGAATAAAATACGCTACTGCCAGCCAGGTACAGTAGCATATGCTTACCATTTTGACTACTTAAGAGGCTGAGGCAGGAAGATTACAAGTCTGAGATCCACCTGGGCAACTTAGTGAGAACTTCTCTAAAAATAAAAATTTTAAGAAGGACTGGGGATGTAGCTCAGAGGTATAATGTCCCTGGGTTTAATCCCCAGTACACACCCACCAAAATCCTACCACTGTAAACAAAATAACTGAAATAGGAGCAGACCTCAACAGAGGGCAAAATGGCACATTTTCAGGGGAGAAAATGACAACTGGTTACAGGAGGGATCTGTTTTTTATAGGTTTTAATCAAGCAGAATGTTTAGTGTGACTTAATCATTAGAGACTTGGAATGTGCCAGTTGGGATACTAGTTGGTCAGGTTCAAAGTCTAAATCAGGAAAACAGTTTGCCAGAGTTCAAAACCCATTGTTACTGGCATGAAAGTCCAGAGCCTAGAGCCTATTGTTTGCCTTCTCTCTCTGAGGGATGATATTCCATATCCTTCAGCCACCACAAAGTGGAGCACTATGCAGCTATAACAAAGAAAACCAAAGAGCATATGCACTGGGGTAATTTCCAGAATATAGTGTGGAGGAGAAAAATCAATTGAAAGGAAAACTTGTTAGCTTTCATAAGGAGAAAGAATTATTGAAAATATACATGTTTCTGGTCCTTTTGGCAAAAAGGAACAGAATACATAAGAAATTAATGAGACATATTATCTACAGAGGATAAAAGGAAATGGAAATGTTTGGAAAAGGAGGGAATGAAAATAAGGTGAAAGGGATGGGGTGAGGCACACTTTTTTAAGTATAACTTTTTAACTTTTCTTTGGTACTGGGGATTTAACTCAGGGGTGTTTTATCACTGAGCTATATCCCCAGCTCTTCTTATTTTTTATTTTGAGAAAGGGTCTTAGTAAGTTGCCCAAGTTGGTCTGGAACTTGCAATCCACCTGCCTCCAGCCTCCTAAGTCATTGAGATTATAGGCGTGTGCCAACGTACCTGGTCATAAAGTATCTGCTTTTTTCCTATGGAAATTGAAGGATAGCTAAATAAGGACTCACTTCTGGATAATTCTCACCTCCACCTCCTATTGTTCTTCTCCCCTTTCCTCCTCCACTTCTTCACCGGTCTCAGGGAGGGATGGTTGTACTTCTTGGTTCATGAATAGCTATCTGCTCCTCCAAGGCCCTGCTCTTACTTGTTTCCTCCCAGCCAATCCCATTTCTTATTCCCCACTTATTCCTGCCCAGGCAGTCACTCTGATGTGTTTGGCATGTTTATGTGTGTCTGTCAGTTCCTTGCAAAATCATCTAGCTATTTGGTGAATCCAAAGGCAGAACACTTCCTACTCAAATTTAATTATGCTTGTTGGTACAACCGCAGGTACTGAGAAGGCCCGAGGAGGGCAATGTGTGATCAGTAGTTTCAAAACCTTCCACATGAAAAGCTGAAAGTGCACCAGTCAGTCCAGGTCAGTCCCCGGTTAGAAATAATGGGAGGAAGACCAGAACCCACAGATCATGGCAGTTCTTGGGAGAGTCCAACAGGGTCTTTTTTTTTTTTTTTTATGTGAGAATGGATTGCTACCGTTTTTATCATCAAAATTCATGATCTTGGTTTTCTTGCCTTTTTATAATGTCAGAAGAAAGCCACTGGTTACTTCAACAACTTAAAAGTGATCTCCAGATTGTCACCAATGACATGATTTTTTTAACCAAATCTAGCAAGTTCATCATTTTCTCAATAAAGTTAAAGCAACCATAATTTGGTTTAAAACTGTGATTCTCTTTTCATTCGTGATCAGCTGGACACTGACACACTTCCTGATGGCAGAATTTGGCAATTTGGTTTCAACCCTTGCCTTTTCCAGTGCTCTGCCCTTTGCCTGGGAAGCACCTCCACAAGGGTTGGCCTTTGAGGTTGAGCCCAGTGGGCGTTCTTGTGTTTATCATACCCCTTCTGGTCCCCTTCGAGCTTCCTGGTGGTTCTGAGACTGAGACACCTGCCTATCCTGCTGGTGTCACTGGGCTGAGTAAAAGAGAGCTCCAACCGCCTTTTTTTTTTTTAAATTAATTTATTTTTTATTCACACAATTCATATAATCTTACATATACATAGGGTAATGCTGTCTGTCTCAGTCTGCTATTTTTCCTTCCCCCACCACCTCCCATCCCATTTTCCTCTACACCGTCCATACTTCCTCCATTTTTTTCCTATCCCCAACATAACACCTCCCCCGCTTATGTATCAGCATCCACTGATCAGAGAAAACATTCGCCCTTTGGTTTTTTTTTGCTTGGCTTATTTCACTTAGCATGATGTTCTCCAACTCCACCCATTTACCAGCAAATGCCATGGTTTTATTCTTTTTATGGCTGAGTATTATTCCATTGTGTATATATACCACAGTTTCTTTATCCATTCTTCAATTGAAGGGCATCTAGGTTGGTTCCACAATCTAGCTATTGTGAATTGAGCAGCTATGAACATAGATGCGGCTGCATCCCTACACTTTGCTGATTTTAAGACATTTGGGTATAAACTGAGGAGTGGGATAGCTGGGTCAAATGGTGGGTCCATTCCAAGTTTTTTGAGGAATCTCCATACTGCTTTCCAGAGTGGCTGCACCAATTTGCAACTCCACCAGCAATGTACAAGTGTGCCTTTTTCCCCACATCCATGCCAACACTTGTTATTGCTTGTGTTCCTGATAATAGCCATTCTAATTGGAGTTAGATGAAATCTTAGGGTGGTTTTAATTTGCATTTCTCTAATTACTAGAGATGATGAGCACTTTTTCATATATTTGTTAATAGCCTGTATATCCTCTTCTATGAAGTGTCTGCCCAGTTCCTTAGCCCATTTATTGATTGTGTTCTTTGCAATTTTGGTGTAAAGTTTTGTAAGTTCTTTATAAATTTTGGAGATCAGTGCTCTGTCTGAAGTATATGTGGAAAAGATTTTTTTCCCACTCTGTAGGCTCTCTTTTCACATTCTTGATTGTTTCTTTTGCTGATAAAAAAATTTTTAGTTTGAATCCATCCCATTTATTGATTCTTTTATTTCTTGTGCTCTGGTGGTCATGTTGAGAAAGTTTGGTCCTAAGCCAATATGAAGAAGATTCGGGCCTACTATTTCTTCTATTTGGCGAAGAGTCTCAGGTCTAATTCCTAGATCCTTGATCTATTTTGAGTAGGGTTTTGTAGAGGGTGAGAGATAGGGATTTAATTTCATTTTATTGCATATGGATTTCCAGTTTTGCCAGCCCCATTTGTTGAAGAGGCTATCTTTTCTCTACTGTATGTTTTTGGCACCTTTGTCTAGTATGAGATAACTGTACTTACGTGGGTTTGTCTCTGGGTCTTCTATTCTGTACCATTGGTCTATCTGTCTATCTTGGTGCCAATACCATGCTGTTTTTATCACTATTGCTCTATAGTAGAGTTTGAGGTCTGGTATTGTGATACCTCCTGCATCATTCTTCCTGCCCAGGATTGTTTTGGCTATTCTGGGTCTTTTGTTCTTCCATATGAATTTCATGATTGATTTTTCTATTTCTGTGAGGAATGTCATAGGAATTTGTATTGGAATTGCATTAAATTTGTACAGCATCTTTGGAAGTATGGCTATTTTGATTATATTGATTCTGCCTATCCAAGAACATGGAAGATCTTTCCATCTTCTAAGGTCTTCCTCAATTTCTTTCTTTAATTTTCTGTAGTTTTCATTGTAGAGGTTTTTCACCTCTTTTGTTAGATTGATTCCCAAATATTTTATTTTATTTGAGGCTATTTTGAACGGAGTTGTTTTCCTCAATTCACTTTCAGATGATTCATCACTTATGTAGATAAATGCATTTGATTTATGTATGTTTATTTTATATCCTGCTATTTTGCTAAATTCATTAATTAGGTCTAAAAGTTTCCTGGTGGAGTTCTTTGAATTCTCTAAATATAGGATCATGTCATCAGCAAATAGTGACAGCTTCTTCTTTTCCTATTCGTATACTTTTAATTTCTGTGGTCTGTCTAATTGCTCTGGCTAGTATTTCCAGCACAATGTTGAAGAGAAGTGGTGACAGTGGGCATCCCTGTCTTGTTCCAGTTTTTAAAGGGAATGCTTTCAGTTTTTCTCCATTAAGAATGATGTTGGTACAACCAGTGAAACAATAGCTGTACTCCATTTGTGTTCAATGAATCAATAAGTAAATAAAAAAAAATTAAAAAAAAATAAATAAAGTGAAAAAAAAAAA
>JAJEJO010005075.1:93443-118250 GCA_020662805.1 Glaucomys volans | reverse complement strand
AAAAAAAAATAAATAAAGTGAAAAAAAAAAAGAAAAAGAATGATGTTGGCAGTGGGCTTAGCATAAATAGCCTTTAGAATGTTCAGTCATGTTCCTACCATCCCTATTTTTTCTAGTGTTTTGAGCATGAAGAGGTGTTATATTTCGTCAAATGCTTTCTCAGCATCTATTGAAATAATCATATGATTCTTGACCTTAAGTCTGTTGATTTGATGAATTACATTTATTGATTTCTGGATGTTGAACCAACTTTGATCGGGGTGCACTATCTTCTTAATATGTTTTTGTAAGCAATTTGCCAGAATTTAGTTGAGGATTTTAGCATCTATATTCATCAGAGATATTGGCCTAAAGTTTTCTTTTCTAGATGTGTTTTTGTCTGGTTTTGGTATCAGAGTGATACTAGCTTCATAGAATGAATTTGGAAGGTTTCCCTCCTTTTCTATTTCATGAAATACTTTCAGGAGTATTGGTATAAGTTCTTCTTTGAAGGTCTTGAAGAACTCAGCTGAGAATCCATCTGGTCCAGGGCTTTTCTTGGTTGGTAGGCTTTTGATGACTTCTTCTATTTCATTGCTTGAAAGTGATCTGTTTAAATTGTGTAAGTCCTCCTGGTTCAGTTTGGGAGGATCATATGTCTCTAGGAATTTGTTGATGTCTTCAAGATTTTCTATTTTATTGGAGTATAGGTTTTCAAAGTAGCTTCTAATTATGTTTTGTATTTCAGTGGTGTCTGTTGTGATATTTCCTTTTTCATCGTGAATTTTAGTAATTTGAGTTTTCTCTCTTCTTTTCTTTGTAGTGTGGCTAAGGGTTTTTTTGTTAGTTTGTGTACTTTTTCAAAGAACCAACTTTTTGTTTTGTCAATTTTTTGAATTGTTTCTTTTGTTTCAATTTCCTTGATTTCAGCTCTGATTTTAATTATTTCCTGTCTTCTACTACTTTTGGTGTCGTTCTGTTCTTCTTTTTCTAGGACTTTGAGATGCAAGGTTAGGTCATTAAGTTGTTGACTTTTTATTCTTTTCTTGAATGCACTCAGTGCAATGAATTTTCCTCTTTGTACTGCTTTCATAGTGTCCCAGAGATTTTGATATGTTGTATCATCATTCTCATTTGCCTCTAAGAATTTTTTTTATCTCCTCCCTGATGTTTTCTGTTATCCATGCTTCATTCAATAGCATATTATTTAGGCTTCAATAGTTTTTTTATTTATCATTGATTTCTAATTTCATTCCATTATGATCCAACAGAATACAAGGTAGTATCTCTACTTTTTTGCATTTACTAAGGGCTGCTTTGTGGCATAACATATGGTCTATTTTAAAAAAGGATCCATGTGCTGCTGAGAAGAAAGTGTATTTGCTCATTGATGGATGGAATATTCTATGTATGTCTGTTAAGTCTAAGTTATTCATTGAGTTATTGAGTTCTATGGTTTCTTTGTTTAGTTTTTGTTTGGTAGATCTATCCAGTGGTGACAGTGGTGTGTTAAAGTCACCCAGAATTATTGTGTTGTGGTCTATTTGATTCCTGTAATTGAGAAGGATTTGTCTGATGTACATGGATGGGCCATTGTTTGGGGCATAAATATTTATGATCGTTATGTCTTCCTGATTTATGGTTCCCTTAAGCAGTATGAAATGTCCTTCTTTATCCTTCTGACTAACTTCAGCTTGAAGTCCACTTTATCTGATATAAGGATGGAAACCCCTGCTTTTTTACTAAGGCCGTGTGCATGGTAGGTTTTTTCCCATCCTTTCACCTTTAGTCTGTGGATGTCTTTTTCTATGAGATGAGTCTCTTGAAGGCAACATATTGTTGGGTCTTTCTTTTTAATCCAGTGTGCCGATCTATGTCTTGTGATTGATGAGTTAGGCCCTTAACATTCAGAGTTATTATTGAGATATGATTTGTATTCCCAGTCATTTTGGCGTAGATTTGGTTTTTAACATGACTTGGTTTCTGTCAGGGTGCCCGGGACCCCATCCTCTATTTAGCCTGCAAGATGGCGATTGGCAATGTGCCAGCACGGCCACATTGCATTCCTTAAGTTGCTTATCTCTGCTAGCACGGCCATGTTACATTCCTTTAGTTGCTTATCTCTGAGAAAGCAGTCATTACTGGCTGTTAAAGATGCATGTCCTGCGCATGATCAACGTATGCTCTCTATCTATAGCACTGTATGTCCATGCGCTGGCCGCATGGACAGTACTCTGATTGGTTGCTTTCCCCTATATAACCTGTAGTTATCTCCCCTGAGGAGAGAACAAAGAAAAACTTAACGAGATGGCCATGCTGTAAATAAAGCTTTTAATCAGCCTACGTGTCGCGTCTCTCTGCGGGCAGGGATTCGTGATAGGCTTCTCCTTTAATTGGCTTTTCTTTTAGGATAGTTCCTCCCTTTGATGACTTACATTGTTGTTCGTTTCTTCCTCATGGAATATCTTGCTGAGAATGTTCTGTAGTGCAGGCTTTCTATGTGTAAATTCCTTTAACTTTTGTTTGTCATGGAAGAATTTTATTTCATCTTCAAATCTGAAGGTTAACTTCGCTGGATATAGGATTCTTGGTTGCCAACCATGTTCTTTCAGAGTTTGAAATATATTGTTCCAGGCCCTTCTAGCTTTTAGGGTCTGGGCTGAGAAATCTGCTGTTATCTGTATTGGTTTCCTCCTATATGTAATCCTTTTCTTTTCTCTCACAGCCTTTAAAATCCTATCTTTATTTTGTACATTAGGCATTTTCATTGTAATGTGTCTTGGTGTGGATCTGCTGTAATTTTGTGCATTTGGTGTTCTGTAAGCCTCCTGTAGTTGAGTTTCCATTTCAATCTTCAGGTTTGGGAAATTTTCTGGTATTATTTCATTGAATAGGTTGTTCATTCCTTTGGTTTGTATCTCTGTGCCTTCCTCAATCCCAATAATTCTTAAATTTGGTCTTTCCATGTTATCCCATAGTTCTTGGAGGTTCCGTTGATGGTTTCTTACCGTCTTCTCTGTTTGGGCAACTTTATTTTCAAGATTCAATATTTTGTCTTCATTGTCTGAGGTTCTGTCTTCTAAGTGATCTAGTCTGTTAGTGATGCTTTCCATTGAGTGTTTAATTTGGTTTATTGTTTTCTTCATTTCAAGGATTTCTGTTTGGTTCTTTTTCAGAATCTCCATCTCTTTGTTGAGGTGATCTTTTGTTTCCTATAGTTGCTCTTTCAGCTGCTTATTGGAATGGTCGGTCAATCATTGCCTGCATTTGCTCTCTTAACTCATCATTTGCTTCTCTGAACATTTTAATCATGTATATTCTGAACTCATTTTCTGGCGTTTCTTCTACCATGCTGTCATTGGATCCTATTAGTGTAGAATCTTGGTTTGTTTGGAACACTTTCCTCCCTTGTTTTTTCATGTTGTTCATGTATCTTCCCCTCTAGCAATGCAGATCTAGGGTATTATAGTTTCTGCCCTATAGGCTTATAGTGACCCTATAGTTTTCTGAAACCTCTTCTTTAAGGTGGGGATCAATATTAGCAACACCCAGTACAGACAATATGCAGCTGTAAACCAAATAGCCCCTATTAAAAGAATTGTTACAGTAGTCTTTTTGTTACAATATTATCATAATAAACAGAGAGGATGAGTTCAATTATTATCTACAGTATAACAAACACATCTGCAATGAGGACCTCAGTTTCTAATGGAGGACAAAGAGGATGGGGAGGGGTGTAGGCTGTAACTGTTAATAGTGTAAGAAAAGAGTATGAAGAAGTTCTAGATCATAGGAAGAGTGAAAGTGTAGTCAGAAGAAGTTGGTTGTTAGCATGAGAAAAGTGAGAAAAAGCCCTTGAGGAAAGAGGTAAACAAAAGGAAAGTAGAGAGCAAGAAAAGTAAAGAAATAAAAGTTTAAAAGCTATCACAAAGGAGAAAAAAATCTACACTATAACCATCACATACTGTTCAAACCCCCATTCTTTAGTAGCCTGAGGCATGAGAGGTACCTGACAATGAGCTTCCAGTCTCCAGAGGCATCTCAGGATGCCTAATGACAGTTTCCCCTTCGTGGATAATCCAAGATGGCCCCACTGGCTTCCAAACTTGTTGGAAATGGGGAGATGCAGCGCAGGGCATGGGCACCGAGACTGTGTGGGGTGCAGTCGGTCAGGCTAGGCCCCTGGAGGTGGTGTGCTGTCAGTCAAGCGGGGGGGTCCTGGAGGCAGGATGCTGTCAGTCAGGCTGGTGGTCCTGCAGCTGCTGACTTTTTCCCCCCAAAATGGCGGCAGCCACATGTAACCAAACCTGCATGTACTGTGATGGTGAACTTCCAGGCAACAGCAGGCAGCTGGTGATCCACTGACAGTCTGCAGGCTCCGCAGGCTACTGGCAGACAATCCGCAGATGAACCTCGGTTGGTGGGCGATGGGTAGGTGAAAGGCAGGCGATGGGCAGGCCAGAGGCAGGCAAACAGGCAAGTGCCGGATGATAGGCGGCGGTCAGTGAGCAATCTGCACTCAGATGTAGTCGCTACACTGGTAGACTGCGGGTGATCAAGGTAGACAGATGTGGTAAAAGCAGGGGATCAATGAGGAGTAAAGACTGCTTCACGGAGAAACAGATTTTCCTCTGTTTGAATCCTGAGTTATGGAGTGACAAGGACCTCTAACAGTCTTAAAGGACCTATAGTGCTATACCAGGTGATGTGGCCACACACAGAACCTGGATGCCAAACCGAATGAACTTTCTGTAGGTAGATGTGGAAAAGTACCTTATAGAAGCCTCTGAGAATTAGGAATATACAATTCTTGGTAATAGTAAGGAAATAGGGGTGTGCCTTGTTCCAAAGTTGTAAAAAACTTATTATGGACATATACATACTAGCAGAGAAGATGATGAGAAGCTTTTAGGAAAGCAGAAATGGGGAGGGGTAGCCGGGCGTGGTGGTGCACGCCTGTAATTCAAGTGACTTGGGAGGCTGAGGCAGGAGGATCGAGAGTTCAAAGCCAGCCTCAGCAACTTAGTGAGGCCCTAAGCAACTCAGTGAGACCCTGTCTCTAAATAAAATACAAAATAGGGCTGGGGATGTGACTCAGTGGCCAAAAGTCCCTGAGTTCACTCCCTGGTTCCAAAAAAAAAGAAAGAAAGAAAAGAAATGGGGAGGGGAGGGGAAGGATAAGAGGGGTGAGGGGTTTGGTTAGGCCTGGGAGACCACAGGCTGCCAGATCATGTGGTGAAAATGAGTCATGTTTCTCAAAATGAGATGCAAAACCAGCACAGGAAACACAAAGAAGATTGAACTATCTGTTCATTGTTGGGGGTCTCATTCTGTGGAAAACAAAGTGTCAGATCACTCCTTTCCTTGCTTTGTTGGAATCTAAGCTGTTCAAAAGAAGTTTAAGCCAGGCCAGTGGCACACGCCTGTAAGCCCAGCAACCAGGGAGTCTGAAGCAGGAGGCTTGCAAGTTCTGAGCCAGCCTCAGCAAAAGTGAGGGTGCTAAGCAACTCAGCGAGACCCTGTCTCTAAATAAGATACAAAATAGGGCTGGGGATGGGCTCAGTGATTGAGTGCCCCTGGGTTCAATCCCTTGTACCAAAAAAAAAAAAAAAAAAAAAAAGAAGTTAAATGAAAGGGACTGCTACATAAAACAATGATGGTATGGAAAGGGGACAGTGAAAAATGACTGTGTTATCTTAGAGGAAACGTGGGGTCCACTCAGATATGTCCTAGACCTAAAAATAGTAGAATTTCAGAGGAAAAAAAGCTAAAACCATGAGGGTAGATAATGTAAAAGAGAATAGGACTAAAGGAAGAGAAGTCTCCAAAAATGAGTAAGTCCCTTACATAACGGAATTGTCATACACATGATATATTTTAATTAAACTAAGTATTTAATAGTGTGAATAAAATGGAGAAGTAAGAGCTGACTGACAAATTCACCACTATCAAATATTTCTCGAAGGTTTGAAAGAGTGCAGCTAATATCCTTAGGCCCCTTAATTCCTCCCTAAGAATCTCTCCTTTAGAAATACTAGCATGCATACATAAAGAACTGAGTGCTAGGATGTCCACTAGATCTTTGTAATAGAAAACAGTAAAAATATACGCATATTGCCGGGCGTGGTGGCGCATGTCTGTAATCCAAGCGACTTGGGAGGCTGAGTCAGGAGGATCGCGAGTTCAAAGCCAGCCTCAGCAACTTAGCGAGGCCCTAAGCAACTCAGTGAGACCCTGTCTCTAAATAAAATACAAAATAGGGCTGGGGATGTGGCTCAGTGGCCGAGTGTCCCTGAGTTCAATCCCTGGTTCAAAAAAAAAAAAAAAATATATATATATACACACACATATATATATATGCATATAAAAATGTCTGTATAGAGGTGCTGGCTTAATAAAGTGTGGCGACTACATGTAACTAGTATGTGGCACACACGAGGGTTGGTAGATCTTCTTGAGGACACGAAAGATATGGACTCAATGCTGTTCAGCCCAAAAGAAAGAGGCAGAACATGCTCAGAGGGTGTGAGATCTGAACCACAGCGGCTGTGATCACACCCTTGGGTGCATGGAGGGTGAAAGGCTGGGCAGTGGAGCCCGAGGCAGAAGCCAGTGCTGTCCACAGCCCCTCATTTCCTAGGATGAACTCACCTGAATCTGGACCTCAGGGTTTGTTTACATCAGCCACGTCAATGTGAGTCTTCTTTAGTTGAAGGCCAAAATTAAGTTTCTTAAAAAATGTTTTGTTCGTTTTATTTTGCTGGTGCCAGGGATCCAATTCATTTACTAGGCAAGTGCTCTACCACTGAGCTACATGTCCAGTCCTGAGTTTGATTTTTAGTTCTCACATAATAATTGCACATATTTATGGGATGCAGTGTGATGTTTCAATAAATGTATACAATGTGACAAAGATCTTAGAATCACACACACAAACACACATGTATGCGTGTACCGTGCCCTTGTCCTTTCCATTTGGCTGAAATGTCTTCGCATGACCTGGACTGAAGGTAGAGAAGCATGTGAATCCTCAGGGTGCTTCAAGTCTCTGGTTTCGTGTTCAGCTATAGTGGCAGCTTCTCTGGAACCTATTGTGCTATTATGACCTGCGTACATATTTTGGTTTCGTTTGTGGTCTTGTTGAAGTATTTAGATTTATGTCCTTGAACCTGAAGCAGCTCCAGAATAACTTCAGAGAGATAAAGGAGAAAGGCAGTCCTTTGTGATTTACTAAATATAACAGGAGTACACAAAACGAACCTAGGGCATCTTGTAGTGATAGAATGTAATGAAGTGCTGAAAAGATAAAAGTCCTCACATTAATGAAGAATTTCCAAGGTGCACAAGAGGCAACTGAAAGAGCCCCAATGGCAAAGCTGAATACTCTGATCAATAACACAGGGAGCTCTGGACTACAACCCAAAGTACAAAATAAACACCATGATCTCACAGTGATATAAATAAGCAATTGAATAAATTAATAACTGGAGAAGATGAGATCAGTTTCTCATACAGAAGACTTTCAAATAGCTTCTGTAGACAACCAGCTCTCAAGATGGAGCAAAACCCCCCACCCATGGGGATGCACATGGTGACCTCCTTCCAAAGAGTGCAGCGTGGAAGAAGGGGACAGAAAGAGTGATGTGGTGGGCTGGGTGTGGCTCGGTGGTAGCACGCTTGCCTAGTATGCATAAGGCACTGGGTTTGATTCCCCAGCACCAAGGATATTATATATGAATGAATTAACTTCACAGTGGAGAAACCTGACAAATGCCTCTTCAGCCAGGTGGTCAAGGGGGTAAGATGAACTGATATCCTCTCCCTGTGATGTGACATGATGTGATAAGGATGGCCCCTCTGGTCTCCCTCTCCCACAACTCCCACGTGAGGATTAGACACATAACCCCAGTCCAATCAGGAGAAACACATCAGACAAATTCTCGTTGACAGGAATCCTACAAAATACCTGATCAGTGTGCCTCAGAACTCGGAAGGTCATCAAAAACAAGGAAAAGCCGGGGCGTGGTGGCGCACGCCTGTAATCCAAGCGACTTGGGAGGCTGAGTCAGGAGGATCGCAAGTTCAAAGCCAGCCTCAGCAACTTAGTGAGGCCCTAAGCAACTCAGTGAGACCCTGTCTCTAAATAAAGTACAAAATAGGGCTGGGGATGTGGCTCAGTGGCCGAGTGTCCCTGAGTTCGATCCCTGGTTCAAAAAAAAAAAAAAAGACAAGGAAAGTCTGCACAATTCTCACAGCCAATAGAAGCCTGAGGAGACTCAATAACTAAATGTGACGTGGTTTCCTGGGTGGGATCCTAGAACAGAAAAAGGCCACTGGGGAGTTGGGTATGGGGGCATACACCTGAAATCCCAGCAATTCAGGAGGCTGTGGCAGGAGGACCCCAAGTTTGATGCCCTATCTGAACATAAAAAATAAGAAGCACTGGGAGTGTAGCTCAGTGGTGAAGAACCACTGGGCTCAATCCCCAGCACCAGCATTTAAAAAAAAGACATTGGGGGAAATCTAAGGAAATCAGAATGAAGTACAGATTTTAGTCACCAATGATGTATCAATATTTGTGTATTAAATGCCGTAAGGACACCAGACCAAGGTAAGATGTTCATAAGGGAAACTGGTGCCTGGTATCTGGGAACTCTTTGCACTATCTTCCCAGTTTTTCCGTAAATATAAAATTGGTTTTAAAAAAAAGCCTATTAAAAATGCATGTATATAATGATGGGAAGTTTAGGAACAAAATGGTGCTATTTAGAGTTGTAATTCGGTGTATCTTATCACCTTTTGTATTAAAACAGAAGTGAGGGGTGAAGGATGACATACACCACAGTGCACCACCAGCCATGTCAGAGAACTCCAATGATTCTTATGCTAGAAGACTAAAATGTTCCATATGAATTATAAATCCCTCATAAATCATACATTTGCATTTAACTACTGGTGGCAAAGGAATATTCTTTACCTTGTTTAGATAACGTATAACTGAACCGGGAAGCTCATTTTCACCCATTTCACTCACTTTAGACTTGAAAGGTCTTATTCCTGCTCATCTCCTAAGACCTCCTGTCAAGCTGAAATACACAGCTTTTTTCATTTTTGATCTTAGCATTTGTAAGGGATAAATAATTGATTAGCTTAGGAATTCTGGGAATATATTTAGCTTTTGCTCAGCACTAAACTATTTTTAAATGTCCTTAGGCATCAACCCAGAATGTACATCTGAGGGATGTCAACTGGAATGGGGAAGAGAAGCGACAGTATGGGTTGGAAGTCTGGAGTGCGACGTGCAGAGGGAGGAGGAGCGGCTGAAACCGGCAGTCCACCTGCAGGGCCGCGGGGTCCCCTGCACGTCTCCCTCTTACAACTACACCCTCTTTGACAGCAGAATCCTTCCTGCTACAGAATGTGGCAGAGAGCAGAAACTTCAAAATAAATTGAAGAAAAAGAATAATTTAAAATAATTTTTACTTTATTGTGATGAGATCATTTAACATGGGCTCTACCCTCTTCCCAAAATGTCTGCGTTCTATTCAGCACTGTTAAGTTGAACAGTGCCGTACAGCAAGTCTCTGGAACTGATTCATCTTACATGATTGAGAATTTGAGTCTGTAAATTGGCAACCCCCTGTCTCATCCATGCCTTAACAACCCCATTCGACTCTCTGAATCCTCAAATTTGTCTATTTTATTATCTCATGTAAGTGGAATCTTGCAGTATTTGTCCTGTGGCTGGCTCTTTCACTTACCCTGAGAATCAACAAACGGATGGATTCAAACTAAAAAACTTCTCAGCAAAGGAAACAATAATGTGAAGCAAGAGCCTACGGAATGGGAGCAAATCTTTACCACATGCACCTCAGAGCATTAATCTCCGGGATACATAAAGAATGCAAAAAGTTAACACTAAAAAAATAAATAACCCAATCAATAAACGGGCTAAGTAATTGAACAGACACTGTGCAGAAGAAACACAATCGATCAACAAATATATGAAAAAATATTCAACATCTCTAGTAATTAGAGAAATGGAAATCAATCAAAACTACTCTAAGATTTCATTTCACTCCAGTTAGAATGGCAATTATCAAGAATACAAGTAACAATAAATGTTGGCGAGGATGTGGAGAAAAGGTACACTCATACGTTGCTGGTGGGAGTGCAAGTTGGTGCAGCCACTCTGGAAAGCAGTGTGGAGATTCCTTAGAAAACTTGGAATGGAACCACCATTTGACCCAGCTATCCCTCTCCTCAGTTTATGCCCAACAGACTTAAAATCAGCATACTACAGTGACATAGCTATATCAATGTTTATAGCAGCTCAACTCACAATAGCTAAACTATGGAACCAACCCAGGGTGTCCTTCAACAGATGAATGGATAAAGAAAATGTGGTACATATATACACAATGGAATATCCTCAACCTTAAAGAATGAAATTATGGCATTTGCTGGTAAAATGGATGGAGCTGGAGGAGAACGTCATGCTAAGTGAAATTAGCCAATCCCAAAGAAACAAAGGCCCAATGTTTTCTCTGATATGTGGATGCTAATTCACAATAAATGAGCATGGTGCTAGGGAAGAATAGAGTTACTTTGGATTAGGCAGAAGGGCGTGAAGGGAGGGGAGGAGTATGGGGGTAGGAAAGGTAGTTGAATGAATTGGACATTGTTACCCTATGTGCATATATGACTACATGACTGGTGTGATTCTACATCCTGTACAACCAGAAGAATGAGAAGTTATGCTCTGTTTATGTATGATGTGTCAAAGTGCATTCTACTGTCACAAGTAACTAAATAGAACAATAACAACAAAAAGAGTAAGTGTGGTATACCAACATACTAGTGTCAAGCATTGTGGATGCACTCTGCTTTGACCCTACTGGGTCCTCCCACAGCATCCCGGGTACATGTCCATCACAGCACTTTCCTCACTCATGTGAATGCCCATATCAGGGGCCATATCTCCTTCTTTGAAACTGCTCCCCATAATTCACAGGGGTGATGTAGCCATCATGTTTATGCTATCTAAGCTCATGACTTGCCCCAAATTAGACTAGAAATGACAGATTCACTCAAGCAGGAACTTGGGAATTGGCACTGTGAGACTGTCACTCAGTTCCTGTGTATGGCTGGGCCATAAGCCATAATTCAGGAGCTGAGGAAGGAGGTACAAATGGCCTTGTGACTGGAAAGAGGAAACCATTCTTCAGAAAGGTAGAATAATGAATTGGGGCTGGAGAGAGAAAGGGGCAAGACTGCACCTTGTGAGTTCCTAATAGTTTTGTTTTTATCCTTTTCTGCAGGTTAGGGTGGATGCATTATTGTCCTCGAGTTTCTTGATCTATGCTAGTGTCTTATAAAAGTCTCACTTTGGGGGAACTTAATATAAAAAGTTGCTCTCTGGCACTTGTACTAAAGTAGCTGGCATTTATTATTGAGCAGTTACTTAATATGACAAGCACTGTGCTGTACTAATGTTTCCTTGTATCCACTTACTCTTCACTCTGACGCACAGAGTCTACACAATTTGATTTTAGAGATCATTCTACTATTCTGCCTCCCAAAGATATTAAATAATAAACACGGCTTTGTAATTAGTGATTTCCCTTGGCTGTCTCTCCCATGGACTGTAAGCATCTGCTTTGGTTTGAATATGGTTTGTCCCCTTCAAAGCTCATCTTGAAACTTGCCACTGTGGCTGGAGGTGGGGCCTTTAAGAGGTGATTAGGTTGTTTAGAGGGGTCAATGCCTTTCTCATGGGACTGGATCAGTTTCTGAGAAACAGGTTGTTGTAAGGCGAAGCCACCCCTCAGGTTTTGACTCTTTTCTGTGCACCCACTTACACTCCTACTTTTCTGCTATGTTATGATGTAGCCTGGCCAGATGAGGTTGCCTGTTCTTGGAATTCCATTCTCCAGATCTTTGAACTAAATAAAACTCTTTGCTTTATAAATCACCCAGTCTGTTATTCTGCTATAGTAACAAAAAGTGCACTAAGACAGCATGTTAAGATTAGGTACCATGACTCATTTATCTTTTTACTCTGAACCATGTTAAATGAATGGGAAAAATATTGATTATTGCTTCACTGTATTGTAGTGTAATTGTTTCCATCTTCTCTCTTCTAATACATCAGTAATTCTTAAGTCCTTCAGGGGAGAGGGTGGAGAACATCATATCATTTGGGAGATACTTATCAAGTGCACATGCTTTCAAGTGCTATGTAATGCATGCCTTCTCCTCCCACCTTCTCTAAGGAACTCCCTAAGGCAACCATTGCTAAGGATGTAAGAGTGTCATATAATGCAATGCAGGCTGAGCATCACTCCTGAGCTTCCTGAGGTAAGCACTGTGCCTTCTCTTTGCTGTATACCCACTGCCTAAGAATGCCTGCACATTGGTATTGGCACCAAAATAGACAGGTAGCCAATGGTACAGAATAGAATACACAGAGACAAAACCATATAAGTACAGTTATCTCATACTAGACAAAGGTGCCAAAAACATGCAATGGAGAAAAGATAGCCTCTTCAACAAATGGTGCTGAGAAAACTGGAAATCCATATGCAATAAAATGAAATTAAACCCCTATCTCTCACCCTGTACAAAACTCAACTCAAAATGGATCAAGGGTCTAGGAATTTGACCTGAGACCCTTCACCAAATAGAAGAAATAGTAGGCCTGAATCTTCTTCATGTTGACTTAGGACCAGACTTTCTCAACATGACCCCCAGAGTGCAAGAAATAAAAGGAAGAATCAATAAATGGAATGGATTCAAACTAAAAAGCTTTTTCTCAGCAAAAGAAACAATCAAGAATATGAAAAGATAGCCTACAGAGTGAGGAAAAGATAGCCTACAGAGTGAGAAAAAGATCTTTTCCACACACACTTCAGATGGAGAACTGAACTCCAAAATTTATAAAGAACTTACAAAACTTTACACCAAAAATGCAAAGAGCCCAATCAATAAATGGGCTAACGAACTGGGCAGACATTTCACAGAAGATGATATACAGGTGATCAACAAATATATGAAAAAGTGCTCATCATCTCCAGTAATTAGAGAAATGCAAATTAAAACCACCCTAAGATTTCATCTAACTCCAATTAGAATGGCTATTATCAAGAACACAAGCAATAATAAGTGTTGGCATGGATGTAGGTAAAAAGGCACACTTACACATTGCTGGTGGAGTTGCAAATTGGTGCAGCCACTCTGGAAAGCAGTATGGAGATTCCTCAAAAAACTTGGAATGGACCCACCATTTGACCCAGCTATCCCACTCCTTGGTTTATACCCAAAGGTCTTTAAATCAGCAAAGTATAGGGATGCAGCCACATCTATGTTCATAGCTGCTCAATTCACAATAGCTAGATTGTGGAACCATCCTATATGCCCTTCAATTGAAGAATGGATAAAGAAACTGTGGTATATATACACAATGGAATATTACTCAGCCATAAAAAAGAATAAAACTATGACATTTGCTGGTAAATTGGTGAAGTTGGAGAATATCATGCTAAGTGAAATAAGCCAAGCCCAAAAAACCAAAGGCTGAATGTTTTCTGTGATTAGTGGATGCTGATACATAATGGGGGGGAGGGGTTATGGGAAGATAGGAAAAGAATGGAGGAAGTATGGATGGTGTAGAGGAAAATGGGATGGGAGGCGGTGGGGGAAGGAAAAATAGTAGACTGAGACAGACAGTATTACCCTATGTATATGTAAGATTATATGAATCGTGTGAATCTACATTGTGAAAAAAAGATATATTCCCTGCTGTATAATCATATCAGATGGGTTCTACTGTCAAGTATAATGAAAAAGAACCAATTAAAAAAAAAGAATGCCTGCACATAATGGATGCACAATAAATACTGACTGAATGGATGAATAAAGGTTGCTCTTTATCGAGTGTTTTCTAATTCCTTCTTTTTACCACATCAAAGATATCTCATATTGTCTAGATTCCTTTACTTCTATTGACTGACTGCTATCAATCTCATTGTTGCTTCTTGGAAAGTCTTTTTTCCTCTGACTTCATTAAATATATTTTCCTTTATATTTGGTTTTCAGAAGTTCTACTCTAAAACAACTAAGTAAGAGTTTTCTTTGTATTTAGCCTACTTTGGGTTTCTACAGCTGTTTTCACCTGTAGCTGAAATTCTCTCATCACTTTTGGAGAATTCGCAACCATTATTTCTTCAAATACTGCCTCATCCCCATTCTCTTATTCTCCTTTTGTTACTTCAATTATTTATTTATTAGTCCTTCTCTCTCTCTCTCTCTCTCTCTCTCTCTCTCTCTCTCTCAACTTCTATCACTTTCAGCATTTTGTCTCTTAGTGCTTCTTCATACTAGATAATTTTCCCCTATCCTATATTCTAATTTATTAATCTTCTCTTCAGTAATGTCTAATATGAGGTTAATCTCATATTTTGGGCTCTTAATTCAGGTTATCTCATTTTTTAGGTATTCTTCACTTAATTTTTACTTATTCTTCACTTACTTCTATTTTATAGGGTCCATTTCTCTGCTGAGTTCTCTAACTTGTCTTTAAGCTCTTGGAAAATATTCAGCATAATTATTTTAACACCTTCCAGTTAGAACTCAGTATTTTGCTCCCTTATGGGTCTACATATAGTATCTGCTGTTTCTCTAGGTTTCAAATATTTATTATTAATTGTATGAAAGATATTGTATATTAATGGCTACAGAAATAATTTGAATCTACTGAAATGTTATCTTTTGCTGGGGTAGATTCACATTTGCTTTTGGCAGGTACCTAGGAATGCTAGTAATTCCATATCGTGTTAATTCAACATAGACCTTGAGGTGATGGAAGCCGGGGTTTAATTTACTCTTATTTCTAGGGTCTAGTCTTAAGTTTCCCAACCCGAGCATAGATTTTCCCAAGGACCCCCTTGTTTTCCCCGTTCACCTGGCTGTCCAAACACCTGCTTAGCATCTTGATCTTTTGGGCATCTCATTAGGAATCAGCAGATGCCCTGGGAGAGCAGTGGCCCTCAAGCTGGACACACTTCCTTGGGTTGGTCTCAGTCCTGTCATTCTTCCCTGTGTTACTGTTTCCCTAATGCCCCCCAACAAAAAATTATTCTTACATTTTGTGCAGCTTTGCTACTTGTTTTTAGTGGAAGGGCTGTTTCCCATTATCTAGCCTGCCATTTTCTGAAGATTTCATGCCATATTAACATGCTATTCTTACAAAATAAGCTAACAATAAACAAAAAAGGTGTTTTAAAATTTAATGTCACTTTCTGTTTCTTTTTACTTATTGACAGAGATGCAGTTAAAGTTCTCTCTAAATAACTGATAAGCAAGGCCAATGGCCAAATAAGAATAAGGACAAGGTCTGGTTAATTCACACCTGTACAGGCAGCCTGGACCATGGAGGGAAAGGAACCTTCCCCACATGAGGGTGACAGACATCTTCTTCCTAAAAGGCTGCCCTGCTGTCAGCATTTATGTGCTATTTGTTCCCTGAAGCAAATTTCTTTATGCAAAGAAAAAAGTGATCAGTTGTTTCATCCAGTGGGACAGAGCTTATTCTTTACTTCCTCTGTGTCCTGGGGTTGTGTCAACCATGGGTCACACCAGGGGTGGCAGCAGCTCCAGGGCGAGGTGCAAGCAAAGCAGGTGGCCTTATAAGAAGGATTACAGCAGAGTCGGGTACCCAAACTCAACACGTGGACTGGGTGGCTCAGTGGTAGGGCCCACTCACTAGCACGTGCAAGGCTCTGGGTTTGATCCTCAGCACCACCTAAATAAATAAATAAATAAAATAAAGCTATAAAAAATCAGTGCATCTCTACCCCTGGGCCAGGGTAAGCCAGCCAGAGTGGACACAAGCTAAGGAGGCTTGATGGCATTGACGGTCAAGCAGACTCAGCACCAGCAAGGAGGGGGAATGTCCCCAGACTTGGATGGGGCAATGGCACTGGAAGGCAAGACCTTGTAACTGGGATGGTCTAGTTGAACTTCCTTCTTGTCCAGAGCCAGCCTCTGGATGGAAGCAGTCCAGAGGAATGCAGGGGACTGCTGGGTTCTGTGCGAAGAGAGGGAAGCAGCATCCGTATCCCTCTCCTGCCGAGGAATCGCGGTCTCCAGAAACAAAACCAGGTGGTACTTGCCCAGAGTTGATTCAATTTCTCTCCCTGGGTTGACAATGACTTCAGGGCAGGCATAACATTTGTTGAAAATATCTCCCACGGTGCTTATTTGAAGCTAAAAGGGGGTTAAGTGTACAAGTAGAAAAGCATAAGAAACCAAGACCACACCGCAGTCCCAGGCTTCTCCCCACCCCTGATGACCACTGCTAATGCTGCACCCCTGGAGGGACACAGGACAGAACACCACCACCTCACTTTCCCTGCCACTCCTGCCCCTCTGGCCCCCCCGGAACAGCCTGTTACAAGCATCCTGCCATCAGTATGTACCATACAATACTCCAGTTAAAGAATGTGAGGAAAACACCTCCGCAAATTGAAAAGGAGCTGAGTGATCCGGGCATGACCCTGTCTGTATCCAAAGCAGGAATTCCTTTCAAAATGACAAGACTGTGCTTAAGTGGCACCAATGTCAGAACATTTGTTAGTGCATTCCTTTTATTTTTATTTTATTGGATATTAAAATACACGCAGAGATGGACTTGATGATGTGTGCCTGTAATCCCAGCAGTCTGGGGGGCTGAGGCAGGAGGAGTGCAAGTTCAAGGTCAGGCTTGGAAACTTCATGAGATCCTGTCTCAAAAATAAGAAATAAAAAGGGCTGGGATGTAGCTCAGTGGTAGAGCGCTCCCGGGTGCAGTCCCCAGAGCACACGTGAAGAAAGAGGAGGGGGAAGGGGGAGAAAACACGTCGAGGGAAAGAGTACACGAGTGAGTCGAGGCGGCCTTTCCCCATCCTCCTTCAGTCTCTCTCTCTGTGACAGCGGTGTCTTATGTATTTTATAGAAGGGTTTCGTACATGTGACATGTAGAAAGCATCCTTCCTCCAGCCATGTCTTAGTGTACTTTGTGTTGGAGAACAACATACCTGAGACCAGGTATTTAACAGAGAGAAGAGGCTCACTGAGCTCCCCTCTGGAGGTTCCAGAGCACCCACCTAGTGCTTGCTTCTGGTGAGGGCCTCGTGGTGGGTATCACGACAGGTGGGAGCAAGAGGTCACATGGTGGGGCGGGGCATGTGGTGCGAGGGAGCCAGGAGCAAGCTGACCGGGCGGAACCTGACTGGTGACAACCTGCTCTTGCAGTAACCGAGGCAGTCCCACGAGTCCCGACGGGACCCCTGAGAGGGCATTGATCCCACCACCTCCCTGCCTCCCACTGGGCCCCAGCTCTTAACCGGTCCACCACCTCTCCATGCCATCACCTGGGGACCGAGCTTCAGTACATGAGCCTGTAGGGGACAGGCCACCTCAAACCACAGCACATGAGCACCACACGTGCTTTTAAAGAGAGCACAGATGAGAGTTTAATTTTACATAAACTTCCACTTTTGAGCACACAGATAGCTAGAAAACTATACCTAAAACTGAACTGGAATTTCTGTGGTTTCCAAATGGCTAGTTCTTATTGGTTTCTAGAACTTTATAGAATGAGTTGAACTCGGCTATGCACCAATGGTTCCACGAGAGCTTCAGGAAGGCTACTGCTTATCATCTCAAACCTTTACCTCTCACCCACCCACCCCTGGATCCCACTGAGCTTTTCTGGTCTGAATATTTTGAGTTCCTTCATTTCTCTTGTGACATACTGGAATTAAAATATTATGTGTTTTCTTGCCAAAGAAAACATTCAGAATAGCAAGTTTACTTTGAGTAAAATAAAACAGGTTGATTAATTTTGGTGAAAGGCTTGTGGTTTTTTCCCTGCCATTACAGCATCTTTATGCTGATATTGCTTTCATTATGCTGTTGTAGCATCGGATGATGGACTGACAACCTTCTAAAGAATTTATGTATCTGAATCATCTGAATTTCACTTGCACAAATAAGATAATCAGATATTCATGTGATTTTTCTTGCAACTGGAAAAGTAAACTTTAAAAATCAAGATAACTGCTGGGCACAGTGGCACACGCTTGTAATCCTAGCGTTTGGGAGGCTGAGGCAGGAGGATCCCGATTTCAAAGCAGCCTCAGCAACTTATCGAGGCCCTAAGCAACTCAGCAAGATCTGTCTTTAAATGAAATATAAAAATGGGATGGTTCCACATCATGTACAACCACAAGACTGGGAAGCTGTGCTCCATGTGTGAATGATATGTCAACAGACACTCGACTGTCATGCATGACTAGAAAGAACAAATAGAAATCAAAATATGGAAAATAATAGAAAAGAGGATGGGGATGTGGCTTGGTGGTGAAGCATCCCTGGATTCAATCCCTGGTGGTGGTAATAATAATAATAATAATAATAATAATAATAATAATAATAAAACTTTTAAAAATGTATAGACATCGCCTTAAATGGAAAAAATTACATAAATTTTATTGTATAGTATGTTATAGATGCTATCAGATTTACTAAATGAAAAGAAAGTAAATGGTTTACATTGAAAGAAAATTTAAATCTCCAACTCTACAAACTTTTATTAATTGAAAATCAGTTAACTAGAATAAGTGGAGCTACTCCAGGATCTATTTTGATCAAAGAATTTGTACTTTGACATAAAGATCAAAGCAGAATTGTAACGGGGACTGGTGGTACAAACCTGTAACTCCAGAGAGTCAGGAGCCTGAGGCAGGAGGATTGCAGGTTGGAGGCCAGCCTGGGTGATTTCGGGGAGACCCTGTCTCACAATAAAAAGCAGAAAGGATTGCGACTGTAGCTCAGTGGCAGGGCACCCCCGGGTTCAATCCCCAGGACCACAAAAATGAAAAACAAGTAGGAGCTCTTTCAGGATGGGAGGACCTTCCCAAATTATGAAAATGTGCACGGAAGGGTGAAACACTATCTGAACAGCCGTCATTGTTCTGTGTCCCAGATTTGCCACTTTTAGTTTGATCTGTTCAAGCCGCAAATTCCCCACAACGTCATCAGCAGTAGTAGCAAGAATAATCACGGTCCCCACCACCTCGGATCCTGTGAGATCTACTCTGTGCCAGCTGCTGTAGGAGGTATGTTACATGGACGATCATATGATCTACACGGGGTCTCAGCTTTACAGACGAGGAACAGGTCGCAGCAGGTAACGAGCTTGCCCAGGGACACACAGCCCAACTGCGGGAGTTGGGATTCAAGTGCAGGAAGCCTGAGCGTCCCCTAAATGAGCTACAATTTTGGTAAAATTTTTAAAAGTCCTTTCTTGTTTATATTTCCTATTCTATCCAACATAGGCAGATCTTCCTTCAGACTCTTCCCAAATCGTTCTTTTCTAAAAATCCTAACTGGATCTTGAGTGGAATATGTTAAACTCTTCTTCTAATCCAGCATTCAAAGCCCTGTAAAATGTGCTGCGAGTCCTTTCTCGAGAGGGATCCCATGGAGATGAACCCACCGGCCTTGAACTGCCCAGAGGCCTTTCTCAGGTGCTACCCTTTAGTGAAGCTGGACTATTCAGGTCTGAAGGGGGTCTCTGCCTACCCCCCTGGAAACCCTATGACACTGTGAAATTCACATTATTTACTTAATACAATAAGTCGTATTTATTGTACATAAATTATCTGCTTTGATGTCCTATAAGGATATAGAAGCCAACATGCAGCTCTTTCCACGTTCAGCCTAGGAAATCAGTGAGTGTTTCCAGAAGATGTGGATTGCTGGCATTTTCCCAAAAGTGGGAGCATGAGGGAGTTGGGGCCCAGCAGGGGTAGAATTGCTGGCAAGACCTGCTCTAAGCTCTGGTGAATAGCTGTGCTAGACCTTACCAGCTTTTTTCCCTATCACTTTTGCTTCATTTTGCCAACAAAAGGAGGCTGTTAAGCCTTAGGCCACAGGAATCTAATAGAAACTTCCTTCCTTTCAGTGAAGCCAGTGCCTTGGGCTTCAGAGCACCGCAATTTTACCTGGAAAAAAAATGAGCTTTTACTCAGTTCTGGACAAGTCCTCCCTGGAACCTCTTTCAGAGTGTCTTGTGACCAGAATCTGACCCTGGGTTAGGCAGAATGGTTTACGTAATCAAGTTAATAATGGCAATGGGAAGTGCCTTTGCATTTCGTTTTACAATGCTCCTCATAGAGTTGACATACTTAAATTGCCAAATTATGAATGTTCCTTCATCTTTTTACAAAGGTCCAAAGGTCTTCAGCAAGAGGAACCGAGATGGGAAAACTGCTTGGTTCCGGCCCTTCTAACAGACCACTAGCCAACACTGCCCCCTAGTGGCTCTGGCAGACGCTGCCCAAAATTTGGACGTAGCCTGGGGAGGGAGCTTTTGGGCTCTGTAAGTACGGGTGCATTGGCCAGCAAACGCTTATGGATTTAGAAGTGTAATCATAAAAAGGATCGTGTTGAACGGTGTGGACAACCCTCAGGGTAGGGCCCTGTCTGTGTACCGCACAGGCCTGTGAAGCCAACCCTGGGATCCCAGGAACCCCAAACTAGAAACTTCTGACTTCTTGTGACCAGAATCCAAATCAGGTCTACAACCCCTTTTGCCTTCATGAGCCTGGCAGGTGGGAGCGAGGTGGCAGGAACCAGGGAAGGGGCACGCCTCTGAGGAAAACACCACTTTTCTCATATTCTAAAATGTCACCTGACCCCAAAAGCACATCTGAGGGCCACACCAAGCTGTAAGGCACCAGCTTGCACTTGAAGGATTTAAAATGAAAAGAGGTTTTTACCCTTGGAGCTTCATTTTCATTTTAAGAGGTCGCTGAAGCTAGTGACCTGGTCCACGGAGTTTTCCAATCTGTGTTACTTCTTTGCTCCATCTCATGCCCTAGCATGACAGGGAACCATCTGGCTTCACAAGCACATGACTTGTACAAACAGGGCCTGCCTAGGATGCTCCGCACTTGGTTCAAGACTGCAGTCACTTTCTCGAGGTGTTTTTTTGTATTGGGGATTGAACTGAGGGGTACTCTACCACTGAGCTATTTTCCTGGTCTTTTTTTGGAGACAACTTTATTTTAAGTTGCCCAGGTTGACCTTGAACTTGCGATCTTGCCTCAGCCTCCCGAGTTGCTGGGATCACAGGTGTGTGCCACTGCACCACCCTTGAAATCCTTAATACTTTTTGAAGCCAGGCCTCCACATTTTCAGGTGGCACTGGGACCTGAAAGTGATGCAGTTGGTCTTGCATACAATAGAATTTTCTGCCTCCACCTCTCTTCTGCCTCCTTACTGCCATGCTGTACTTAAGACATGCTGGAGGAAGTCTTGGCCACGGCAGGCTGAACCTATTTTCTGCCTTCCAGCCCCAGCCTCCTCTGAGCTGCACCCACTTGGTCACCAATCAGGACAGGAGGCCCAACATTGGCATGCTGTGTTTTGTCATTACTTAACAGGTCCTACCTATGACCAGGTCCTACCAGGTTTATTCTTGCTCCCCAGTCAGTTCCCTTGCTGGCAAATACAGGTGTCGGGGACCAAGGTACGTGAGGCCGACTCCTCTTTTTCTTAGGGTGCTGTTTCCTTTAGACCACTCATGTCCTGGAACTTCTCATCCTACCTCTCTCCCTGACCACTGCTGGCAAGTTTTTGCTTTCCTATTTGACCATCTCCCTGCCTTCCTGCCTAGCTACCATCCCACCTGCCTATAAGACCACACGTTGAGTGTCAGCTGTGTGCCAGACACCAGCTATAGGTTCTATACAGTACATGCATTTATTTCTGCATTTTGCACTTGAGAAATCTGAAGCTCCCAGAGTGCTTAGGTGGAAATCCATCTCGGATTCTTCTGAATCCAAAGTTCATACTTCTTCCTCTACACCAGCCCCTGGGAACTAGTTAGAAACGCAAATTCTAGTGGGGCATGGTGGTGCACTGCTGTAATACTCGGGAAGCTGAGGCAGGAGGATCACAAGTTCAAGGCCAGCCTGGGCAACTTAGTGAGACCCTGTCCCAAAATGAAAAATGAAAGGGTGGGATGTAGCTGAGGGGTAGAGCTCCCTTGGGTTCAGTCCAAGGAAGTACTACAAAAACCAACCAACCAACCTTTTAGACCTTACCCCAGGCCTACTGAGTCTGAGGCTCTTGGTCTTGCAAAGTCTCCAGGCGGGTGATACACACCGAAGTTTGAGAACTGCTGTTCTGCGCCAGGCTGCGACCTGTGCCTATCTGCCTTCACGCCTTGGGCCACCTGGAGCTGCAAGTGAATGTGTTGGACTGGAGCTGGCCCCTCTGTTGACTCATGCCCCCTGGTTCCCGTTCCACGACTGAATGTCACTGCAGCAGGCACATGGCACTGGGGGTCGGGTCCCTGCCTCTTGGTCTTCTCTGCCTGGTTCCCCATGTGCCTCTTCATCTACATCCCCAAACCCACCTCCAGCTCAGCCGTCACTCCTTGATTTGGGTTGTTTCACTTCCTCCCACACCCTAAAGCTGAAAGCCAAAGTTCCTTTAACTCTTGTTTTTGGCCACTTTGTGTATATCATTTATCATTTAAAAATAACTCTGTAGGACTGGGAGTATAGCTCAGTTGTTAGAGTGCTTGCCTTGCAAGCACAAGGCCCTGGGTTCAATCCCCAGCACCACACACAAAAAAATAGATATAGAAATAGATATAGATATACAGATATATATGTCTGTAATCCCAGCTGCTCAGGAGGCTAAGGTAGGAGGATCACGAGTTCAAAGCCAGCCTCAGCAACTTAGCGAGGCCCTAAGCAACTCAGTGAGACCCTGTCTCTAAATAAAATACAAAATAGGGCTGGGGGTGTGGCTCAGTGGCCGAGTGCCCCTGAGTTCAATCCCTAGACCCCCACCCCCAAATAGCCTCTCAGCATTGCCTGCTCTCACTGCCACGGTTTTCCGAGCTCCTCGTTACCTGTTACTCCACTCTGTCTCTCCCTCAATTGATCTTAAAATGAAAGTCATCTCTCTGAAGAAGAGGTCCTGAGCCCGCTGTCAGATGCCAGCAGTCCCAGTCCTTTGGTCTCCTCTCCTCCACAGCCTCAGAACTTGCCTCGTGGCCCCTTCCAGGACTCACAGTCGCCTGTGTGCTTGCTCGTCTGATGGGATGGCGCAGAGAGACAATGAGGCTGGGTCTTCAGAAGCCCCTCAATATAATCAGCCTGAGGTTTTTTAAGCATATGTATTAAGTAGCTGGTTAGACACCTGCCACTGGGAGAGAGTCGAGGGGCATTACCAACATTCTTGCATAATGAACATTCCAGTGACCCAGAAGCAGGCTCTCAGGAACCCAGAGACCTCTTTCCTGTGACTGCAACAAGAAGAGCCGGCAGTTGAAAGCAGAAAGCTTTTTTTAACAACCACAGAAACACTTTTGGAAAAGTTGCCTTAGGGCCAATTTAAGAAGTGGACAGATTCTCAGGATTAGGGCCTTAATGACTCAATTACCTCCGCCCTCCTCATTTAGTCCGATTCATTACACCCTTGGTTTCCATTAACCAAAGCCAGTCCTTTTGTTGCTGGTGAGGTAATAAATACTGAGTGGCACCTTTCTCCACCGCCCATTGATCAGCTTAAAATGACCTCATGCTACTTTACACTCTAGCAGGACTCAGGCTGATGTCACCCGTCCTGTTCACTGACTTGATTCCCCAGCAGCAATCGGCTCAGTCCCAAAAGCTTCAGCGGAGGAGACTCTTAAAAGCCTTTTGTTCTAACCTTTCTTCCTGGCTGTTGTACAGTGGGCTTTGACTTTGAGTTAATTGTCTCTGTTGACATATTAAGTCTTTAATTTTTACTGTCTTCATGCAAACAACTTGTTGAAAATAAGCCAGCCCTTCATTTCCAGTTTTTACTAAAAGCTATCTCCTCCAGGATGAAGGAGGGAAAAAAAAAAATTGAAATCCAAGATGCAGTTCATGCTGGTTAGAGGACATTAGTCAGGGTTTCAGTTTATGAGCTGTTAATTGCAGCACCTGACATCTACGTGCTCCCCTGGGTCAGCAGAGCTCCTTCACAGGTACTATGTCATTGGCCCTCCCAGTACCTTCAGAGGGACGGGAACCACTCAGTGTCAGCTGCTCTTGTTGACAAGAGGGTGAGGGAGTTGATAGGGGTCATTAGCTGGCGAGGGGGAGAAGAAAATTCCAGAATACAGTTTCCTTAGTTAAGAAGTTGATATGAAGAAAACTTTGTGAATGTCTGTGATACTTCAAAAGTTTAAAAGATGGACTAGTGATCCTAGGAAACAGAGGAAACAGAAACTAAGAAAAAGAGGAATGAGGGGGAACAGGAAGAAGAAAGGAAAATATTATAGGGCAACTCTGGCTATGTCCGCCAAATGAAATCAGCCTCACTTGCTTTTAGTTACTTGTTATTTTGAATTTTTTTTAGTTGTAGATGGACACAATACCTTTATTTAATTAATTAATTGATTTGTTTTTAGGTGGGGCTGAGCGTGGAACCCGACCTCACATGTGCTAGGCGAGTGCTCTGCACTGAGCCACAGTCCTAGTTCCTTGCTTTGAATTGACTTTAAAAGTCACCAATGTTAGAGGTCACGGAGGTAAGCGACCTACTCCCAGGCTGCACCAGCTTTGCCATAGACAACACCTTTGACCTGCGGTTATGATGGTAATGGTCACCTGAGTGTTTTGTTTTGTTTTTTCTTCCAGGAACTTGGAGGCACTCTCTGTCTGGCTCAAACCATTTGAAGCCACTGACCCCGGCTCTTGGGCCTCCTCAAGTGTCCAGTGGGTGATAACTTCTTGA